>PVJO010023325.1:0-26322 GCA_004026905.1 Hystrix cristata | reverse complement strand
CACACATCGAATTGTTTCTCTGATATAAGAGACCATAACTGTAAATAAGGACAAAGAGGTGTAATAGATATTATATAAAGGGAGGATGGTGTGCAGAGGAGAGGAGTGCTAGAAAGAAAGAAGGAGAAAAGCAGAAAGGCAACAGGGGAAAGAGAGGGGAAAGGGAAAATATGGAAAATGATGAATGAACCTGATATAAGTAGGGGGGGAGGGAGGAGAGGGGAGGGGCGGGGGAGAGGGGGAGAACCAAGATGCACCATGTATAGGTACAGAATAAATGTAATGAATGTGACCAATGTATGTAGAATGTACCAATACATGCTCTTGGTTTAAAATAAAAACAAACAAACAAACAAACAAACAAACAAAAAGATGTGATATGTTTATGTACCAACTCCCCAAGATGAATGTATTCATTAAGCATAACAAACATATTAATAAAAAAAGAAAATAGAGAAAAAAACCTCCTCTCTCCTTATAACAGGACATAACTGGAAACACTGGGTATATTACTGAGGCTTTGGCTGGAATATCATATTTGAGAACGTAGAAAATCAGATGTGACTAGACAGTTCTAATGGATTCTGGTTGATTTTTTAAAGCTAAAATGCAACTTAAAACACAAAAAATTAACCTGGCACCATATATATTCAGTACTCTTACAGAGTGGGCTTACAGATGAGTAAGGACTGTCACTTCCAGGTAGGAACTCCAGGATATCTGAGGACCCTGAGAAAACAGGAACCTATCCAAAGATACAGGACTGCAGGCAAAGTCTATTGACTTCATAGTCTCTCAGGTTTTTAAACATCTAACCTGAAATTTATTAGTCTTCAAGCAAAGTAGAGTTTTAAAAAGCCTGTATGATCAATCATTATTCTTGCTGCTGCACTTATATACATAATCAGGCAAGGTTTGATGATACTAGACTTATGCAGCACACAAATTTGTCTTCATTATCTTTGGTAAAAATGGAGATGGTCTTTATAATGGAGATAAGCTCTTTACAATTTTTTAAACAAGCATATTTGATCAACTTCTTGGTGAATGCACCAACCTGCCAGGAGGGTAGTATATTCCAACTTTCAGACAGAAGCTCCTGAACTCAGGACTTATCTGGAATTCGCTCTGTACCTTTTCATGTGCATACTTTATAATATCCTTTTATAATAACATTATATTATAAAACACATTAATTTCCCCAAATCAAACCTGCAGAACAAGTCACAGGAATCCTGATTTACAGTCAGTCAAAAGCAAAGGTGAGGGGTTGGGGTTTTAGCTCAAGTGGTAGAGAGCTTGCCTAACAAGCAAAAGGCCCGGAGTTTGCTCCCCAGCACTCCTCTCCCACAAAAAAAAGTGAGAAAAAAAAAAAAATCACATACTTGGCCTAAGAAGTGTTTGTGAAAATGTAGAGAAACGGAACGTTTTTCTATTGAGGAAATTAAAAGTGCATTAGCCCAATCTCTAAAAACTTCTTCAGAGTAGAAGTCAAAAAGTGGTTTAGGGCTGGGAGTGTAGCTCAGTGGTGGGGCACTTATCTAGCACACACAAGGCTCTGGGTTTGATCTGTGTCACTGAAAAAAGAAAAGTTGCTGATAGTTAAAGAGGATGTTAAAGAGGTGTACCCTAAGGGGAAAAGAGCTATTCTGAAGTATCTGAACTTCAGAGTAAGATGTTTTAAAAAGCCTATCTTGTAACATTTTCATTACATAAACTAAATTACTGTTAAACTAAATTACTACCTGTGGGACTTACTCATGACAAGAAAAGACATCTTCAAAAAAAAATGTCTGTGATTAAGTTTTAATTTTTCAATACTCTTATTTGCCAGTCATGGTAGTTCTCTGAACACAGAAAATACACACTATGACAGCAGTAATATAGTGTTACCTATTATCTCTGAAAATAAGCCCAATAGTAGCCTTTAAAGCTGGGGTTCTCTTTATTTAAACTTAATAGGTTTGTGGTAAATAATATTCACTGCGAACTATTCAGCTGTTAGTATACACGCTATGAGGCTAAGATAAAGTCATGTCCCTTCAATATTTCAAGAAACTTACAAATCCTATCATAAAAACTAGGAACATTTTAAAGCAATGCCAAACATTTCTTGCTGTGGAAATGTTATTATTTAAACTTTATATATAAAATCCATTTGGAATCCTTACTGTATAGGCCTTTTTAAAAATCATTTCATGTTAAACTTACACATAAAAACATACACTTCTAATGTGGAATAAATTCAATGTATGAGAAACAAACTAGTCTTTTATATCTCTAATGAGAAGTTACTCTTTTCATTTAAAATAAAGTTTCTTGAAACTTTTTATGGACAAAGTATACAATCTTCACAAAAGATGCTTGTAGCACTTACAGTAATTAAACAGAACACTGATTTTTGTCAATTGTATTTTATTACAGTTTCTTGCATGAGAAAAGATAGTAAAATTTTTTCTAAGTTATTAAATTGAAGGGGCGCAAATACCTAGTTAACATTTTGTTACCGTGTGGTAAGATTTGATGAAGGGCATAGTAAAAAAATTGTAATTTTAAAAACCTAGAATATTCACATACTGATGCGTGAATAATTCTTTCCAATGCACAACTTAATCAGTACCTCCAATAAATTCCCTATTCTTTAAGTTCTAGGTAAAGGAAGAGAAAGTTTTGAAAGTCCTAGGAAGAATAACTGAAGAAAAAATATCGTGTAGGCAATACAAAAATTAACTAATCACCATTTTCTGTCCTTAATATGTCTGACATGAAGACAAACTGACAAAAACTAATCAAATATAAAATAATTAAAATTAAGCAGTAAATGATCAAGGTAGGGCTCTGGTCTATGTAATAAAAGATGCTAATGATCCCATTACTAAAACAATAATTATCACCTACAATTTAGCACTATCTAAGCCAGTAGTGGGGAACCTCTGGCACGCATGCTGCAGCAGGCTCTTTGTAGCACTGAAAGCTCTAAAAGGTTTGCCATCACAGGTCTAAGGAATCCAGAAATGTTCAAAACAAAACATACTAATTTAGAAATATGTGGACAAAATGCCAAAAGTTTACTGCATTAAGTTACCTTGCCCTAGGAAATTTCCTTTTCTATTTTCATACAATTTTGAAATGAAAATATTATTTACTAGCACACATTTCCTGTAAAAAACAAGGTAGAATAAATGTTGCCCTTCAAGTGAAACTAAAAGTTTCCCATAAATTTGTTAAAATAAAAATGACCAAAATTGAGAGAAAAAATAAGAATGAAAAATTAATTACTGTCAACTTACAGTAAGGAAGAGTTGGATGAGAAGTCATTCTTCTGACATTATTAATAGTTTTCTTAATCATCTGGTAAAAAGAAAAATTATTTTGTAGTTACAAAAAGAGCAGGATTAAAAATTTAAATTGCAAGGCTGGTGAGTATACAATATACAGGCATAGGTCAGCTGTACAGTGCTTGCTTAGCATATATGAAGCCCTGGGTTCAATCACAGCACCACAAAAACAGTGACAGGAAATTTAAATTACATTTATTTATTTTTATTTGACTTTATAACTACAATTATGGCTAAAAAGCATACTCAACATTTAACAAAATTTAATAGCATAGTTCTTATATTTATATATTTCTATATCACTGTGACCTACGACCAAATTCCCCTTAAGAATTTAGCCTTAACTCTTTTTTGCCAATTGTTTTCTGATTGTATTAAATTTATTGGAATAATCAGAAACAGTACTAAGATAGGTGAAAATAAAAAAAGTAAACAGAAAATTAAAGGAGTTTTAAAAATTGAAGTTTGGGGAGTTGGGGTTTTAGTTCAAATGGCAGAGCCCTGAGTTCGATCCCCAGCAGCACCCCCCTCCCCCACACCAAAATTGAAGTTTGGGACTATTTGCTCATAGACTAACCTGAGTAAAATAAATACACAAAATTAAAGAGAAATTTTAAATTTGTACAATATTTCTACTTATCCAACACCGTAACTATACGTATATGTTATTCCAAGTTTGTGGCCTCAGTCTCAGGTAGATTTCTGTTGTTTTTTTTATATTCTAAATTGCTCAGTTAACCTGAACCGGAGCAGGTGAGGAATTGGTAGAGAGGAAAGAGCCAGGAGAATGAGCGAGGAATAGAAAAACTGAAAGATGCATACAGATATGTTGTTATACTCTCAAACAACAGAAAGTAGTGATAACAAATACACTTTCTTTGTACTAACATGCATCACTCAATAAAATAGTAAAATTAAGAAAATATTTTATCAGATCACTAGGAAAAAGCAAAAACCTGATATTTCTTTTGTTTAAATCTCATATGTAAGTCTCATATTCTTATGTGCTAAAGGTTCCTGTCCTTTCTTTTACTGTGTTTTTGACTATCAAAGGAAAATCATAAGTTAAAAAACAAATAACAGTTAAAATTTTTTCTGAAAGCATAGGTAGAGTATCATATGACAAATCATTAACTATGTTAGAAGATTTATATAAAAAAGAACAACTTTATCCTATTGGTATCTTTTTCTTGACAGAGGAATGGAGCAATCACAATACTCAGGTTCACAACTCACAATAACCCCACTAAAAAGCTGTCCTTTTAAAGCTCAAACAAGAAGAAAATTCAACTCTAAGCAGCAGGCAGGGGATAAATCTTGTAGGGCCTTAAATGCCATGTTGATAACTTGTCTTTTTTAAATTGCGCTGGGAAATCTGAAAATTTCCAGGAAGAATGACAATCTAAATATTTTAGAAGTGCTTGCCTAGTAAGGGCAAGGCCCTGCTTTCTCCCCCACCAATGTTTTAGAAACATGCACTGCTCTGCATAGAACAGAGATAGCAAGAACAAGCAAGAAAGCTGTTACAGGAAGAAATTATTCTCTGAGGCTGGAGTTGAAAAAAGGGGCTTAATTCTATTCATATATTTTGTATATTCTCATTAAATTCCTCTTTAAAATATTATATAGTACCTGTAAATTTCACAAATATCTGTTAACTGAAAAATCTTTTAAAGTATCTGTTAACTGAAAAAACACTTATATTCGCAAAGTCATTTCACTTGGCTAATTACTAGGTTGCTTTTCAAATTCAATTTAATCCTGAAAACAATGCCAGCTGAAGTCACTGAACCAAGAGGACTCAAAGGTTTTAAAACAGGTCTACTTTACATTCCCACCAACAGTGTAGAAGGGTTCCTTTTGTAAAGTGGTACAACCCTATGGAAATCAGTACAGAGATTTTTTTTCAGAAAACTAAAAACAGAAATTCCATTTGGCCCAGCTATTCCCCTCCCGGTATCTTTAAAGACACCTAGAAGTCATCATACTGCAGTGATAAATGCATACCGTTGTTTATAGCAACACAATTCGCAATAGCTAAATCTTAGAAACAGTCTATATGTCCATCAACAGATGGATGGAAAAAGGAAAATGTGGTATCTGTACATAATGAAATACTATCCAGCTGTAAAGCAGGATAAATTCAAGACATTTGTAGGAAAACAGACATACCTTGAAAACATAATGTTAAGTGAAATAAATCAGACACAGAAGCTTAAATATCACTGGCTTTTCATTTGAGCAATCCAAAGTATAAATAAAGAGCAAAATAAAAGACTAATAAAAGGAAAGGGTAAGATAGATCTCTGGCAAATGGGAAGGGGATCGAAGGTTGGGGCAGGACAGGAAAGGGATGTAAAAAGATTTAATGATGCACCATATACATGTACCACCTACCCACAATGAATGTAATCATTATATGTTACAAATATAAACTAAACAAGAAATGATAGTAATAATGCGAATAGAGAAAGGGGATCTAGAGACAGAGGGAGGGAAGTGAGAAAGAAAGAATACAAAGAATCAAGATATGTTAAGTACATGCACCAACTCCCTAAAATGAATGTAAATATCATGTACTATAAAGACACTAATAAATGCAAAAAAAAGGAAAACAAGCTGTACCATGAATTCAACACAGTGACCTGAGTCACTTTTCTGCATCTCTAGCATCATCTGAAGAATGAGTAAGGAACAATACAAAATTACAATAGAAAATTACCTATAGGCTTATATTAGTTATCAAGGAACTGCAGTAAGTAACATCAAGTACTAAAAGGTATTAAAAAGACGATTGAGCCTTTACTTGAACAATTACCCATGCTAACTGATGAAAAGAAATTTTTTTCTTGGCAAAAAAAAAAAAAAATCTTCAGGACTTACAAAATTAAAAAGCGAAAGAAAACAGTTCCTGCCACCTAGTAAGCCGCTGACAGAATATATGGGTTTCTTTAATGCTACATATCAATTCCTATATTCTAAGTACCAATAAATTAAAGTATTGGAGATCAAAATATGGATCGCTTCTTAGGTACACAGATCCTACATTCCTACAGAAAAAATTTGTTTCAATTCAACTTTGTATCACATTTTGCTTAGTTTAAAAAATATTTATAGAGTTTTTACTTAAAAAAGAATGTATTTGTCTCAATATTAAGAAAAGTCATACTTAAAATAGTAAGATTTTAGTTCACATCCACTAAAAGAAATTATCTGAGCCAGGGCTTAGCAAACCTTTCTTACAAACAACTGGATGGTAAATATGATAGGTTTTATGAGCATGTGGTTTCTGTCTCAATCTTGTCACTTTAGCTGAAGGCACCTACAGGCAAAAATATGAATACCCCTACTATATCTCTATAAAACTTTATTTATAGACATTGGAAATGAATTTCATGTAATTTTCATGCGCCAAAAATTACCATGACTTTTTGAAACTACTGAAAACTTAGAGCTAAAATGTAGCTCTGGGATAGAGCACTTGCCTAGCACGCCTGAGGCCATAGTTGATTCCCAGCACTACAAAACAACATAACACAAAACAAAACACTCTTACTAGTGCATTAACAATTAAAAGAGGCTATCATCACACTTTAACCTGTGGGCTACAGCTTGCTGAAGCCTTATCTGGACCACTAGATTTCAAATAATTAATTATTAATTAAAATATAGTTCTTTGGGTTAAAACAAAATGTATTTTAAAAAGTTTTTGTTACTCTTTCAAATGAAAACATTATTCTTTATTACCAAAATTTAGAATTCCATAATGTAAGATTTATGAAAACTCAGAATTTAAAAAGCTTTCTATTATCCTTTATCCATTAACCTGAAGGGGAAAAAAGGATAGTTATACCTGGATATCTTTAACTTTACATACCACAGATGCTCCTCTGCCAGTCTGTGTACTACCAAGCCATGGCATGTTGATTGGAGTGCCAGGATTGCTGTGCGTATACGGGGTGGTACCTTGGACAGCTGTTAAATCATCACGAGCATGTATAACCAAGAAATCTTCTGACCTACAAAGGAATCAACCAGAATCAAAACAATCAGTCAGTTCTCTCCTTTTAACTCTTGAAAGTTTTAACATCTAATTTTATATTTCCCTTTAAAATTAATTTTCTTCTGCTCCTACTCCTAACTCACTATGATTTTCACACCCAATTTCCATCACCTTCACTTATTCTCTTCTCTTATTTCTTTTTTTAAAGCTCCTTCTATCTCTTATTTATTCTTTAGCATATCAGTTTCTGCTGTACTTACAAGTTAGGAGTATACCTTTAAAGAAAATTTAAAAATTATAGTTTATTGGATATAATCACTCATATTATGTTACTGAATAAAAACAAAGTATAAGGGTACCCTTTGTTTTCCAATTCTATATCATCATCTACCCAAGTATAGATCTGTGTAGCCAGAATTCCAGAAACATCCAGTTCTTGAACATCATGGCTGGAAGCAATTGCTATGCAATTTCTATTTGCCTGAAAAATAAATCATATGACAATTTTGAAATAAAGAGGCACAACAGGTATATGGGCCACTTGTGAAAATAATCTCTAGAAATAACTAAAACATAGAATGATAGCATTCTTATAAATTAATATTTTAAACTAATTTTATCAAGTAAATTTTTTATATTATAAAAATTAAAATCTATCCAAATTTATGAAGACCTACAGACCATAATACATGGTGCCATTTGCGTGTAACAAGCAATGTAAACAACCACACAGATGCAGTAGTAAGTCATAACTACATAAAGTTACCTGTAGTACATATTATATGTATTACTGTTTTAAATTTGGGATATTAGGTTCCTGTTTTTGGCATATCTTTATTCCTTTAAATTCCTGTTCCTCTCCCCGTTTCTTCTTTTCTTGTTCCTTTGGACCCTTTCCCTACTGGGTGATATTCAAGTAGATTTTTAGTGAACTAATAAAGTTCAACTTGGAGATATGTTCATGTTCTAGGAATTTCAGTATACCTAACAGAAAATAAACTATAAATAGCAATGTATGCACCATTTTATTTCCTCTCCCAGAACTGTCTACTCAGTCTGCTAGAATGGTATGATCTCTCTAAGGTTTTCACAATTGAAAAATGTGGAGGAAGTGGGCACACGGAGGTGCACCTGTAGTCTTAGCAACTGTGCAGGCTGATGTGGTAGGACTTCTTGACACTAAGAGTTTGAGACCAGCCTGGTCAGTATAGTAAAACCCAGTCTTAAAAAAAATTTTTGAGGAAGAACCTGAAGAAGATAGAAGCTCTGAATGGTTAGAAAGGTGAGGGAGATATATGTCTTTAGAGTTTAAAATATATAAGTTAATCATTCAAATAAAATAATAGCACTTTCTGCTAAAGTCTTTTAATCTTAGGCAAGAAAAAACCAGAAGTAGAAAAAGGTCACAAAGAAAAAGTGTAAGGGCAGAAAAATAGTGGGAAAAACATGCCAGAGGCAATCATTAATGAAAAACTGATCATTACACCATATAAAATTTGAAGGATCTATGAATTAAAATGGTCTATCTCAGTCTAGGACTGTAACTCAGTGATAAAGTGCTTGTGCAGCGTGTGCAAGACCCTGAGTTTGATCAATGGCACAAATAAAAGCACATCTCAAACAAAATCAGGATGATACTGACAGCAAACAGTATTATTATTATGTAGAGCAGTAATACAATTAATATCAAAAACTTTGGCAAAGGAATATAACTAGATGTTGGGAGACAATTCTCTATGAGTCTCATCAACTCTGAATGTCTTGTGAGCCACATACTGCCCTTTGTTACACAGTATCATTCCCAGGATAATTGTGTGGCTATAGTTTCTCCATCCAGAGCAAAGGGCAGTTATGCTTATTGTCTATTTTAAAAAACCTAGGTCCTCTAAACTCAGTGATCCTCTCCGGTAACATGATCTACTGTGGGTGCAGGTATTATCTGTCCCTCTTTTTGTCCCTCTAGATGAAGTGGAGCTCAGGTAAGCAGTGTGAAGATGTTGATATCTTTACTACTGTTCTTGCTTTTAGAAATAACTCTTTTATCTGTGATCCAGAATTCCTATATCTTTGAACAGCAGCCCTTAAACTGTGAAAGTTAACTTGTTAGCATGAATGTAAAGTAAAATGTTAGACCCTTTCCAGTTCTTGATACAGACAGGTCTCAAACAAATAGGAAAAAGTTCAATTTCAATGATAATGAAATTTAAAGCAAAAGGTATTTCTTAGTTATACATTTAGTAAGAATGAAAAACTGTACTATCAAATCTGGAGAAATAATTACACAAATATACAAGTGAGCAGCAGATTTTATACATGTGGATGACTATTCATTATGGATTTCCAAGAGTTCTCTTTTTGAAGGACTTTTCAAATGATGATTTTAAAAGTTACTCCCTCCAAAAACTGAGGGAGCATTATGGATACTGACATATATCCCCCTAAGGACAAAAAAAAACCTAGTTTTTTTTTTTTTAGGATAGAATACTTAAAATCATATTTTCTTTAGGGAAGGCAGGTACTACAGGGTGTGTGAGTGTGCGCATGTGCTCGTGTGTGTGTGTGTGTGTGTGTGTGTGTGTAAACAGAAACTACAACTTGAAAACTGCCTGGCTAAGGGGTTAATTCCAAATTTGCCTGCTTCAAACAGAACTAGTCATTGTTCTAGATGTTTATGAGAGGATTGAGACAAACTACAGGGAATTATAAGGACAGAATATCAAAGGAACTGCGTAGGAGAAGTCAAAGAGCGACAGGCACAGTACAGGGCTGTGATGGTGAACCTTTCAGAGCTTTCAATAATACAAAAAGCCCGCTGCAACACAAGTGCCATAAATTCAACACCACTGGTATACAGAGATGAAGAACAACTGTTAAAAAAGATTTCTGAATGAGTATAGCCGTAGGCTATACATCTAAATAACATTTAAAATTATTGCAAAATTAGGAACACATGAGTATGCGTGTACACCTTTAAGTTTCCCTGAGGAGCACATGAAAAAAGATAACATCTACCCTTTAAATTAGTGGAAAGAACACAAAAAAGTGATTAGTCATCACTAGAATCTATGCAATAAGACAATTAGGGGAGGCAGAGGGGGAAATTATTAAGATAAACTTCAGCCTTGAACTGTTACACCTGAGGCTATCTTTTCTATTGGTGGCTATGGATACCTCTGAGTAGGATGTTAAGCAGGAGGCTAAGAAAACACAGTAACTGGCACCGACTGGAGGAAGAAGTCAAAAAGGGAAAATTTCTGAGTCAAACAGAAGCCTAAACTTTATCAAATATTAAGAATCATATTCAATATACTCATAGTGAGACTACAGAAAACCTTTTCTTTGAGTTACTGCTGTAATATCATACATAAATTCTAAAGCTATTGCATATATAAATCTTGCTATTTCTGTGTAGTAATAGCACATTTTATTAGCTATATTTTCCAAATTATTAATAAAATCACATTATCAAATAATATAATTATTTTATAAAATAAAAACTCAGATTATAATTCAAGGAGAGGGATTATTCTAGGCAAAGAAACACAATGAATAAAATGATAAAACAAGATATTCTTCAAATGTGAATACTTAACAATCAAAGAAAAGAAAAATGTTTATTACTTACTTTATTAACAGCAAAGGCAGTGATAATATCAGATTCCTTATGAATAATTCTTGCTTTACCTCCAGGATATCCCAGATCTGCTTCTATCTAAATGGAAGAAAATAAAGCACAAAAATATAATGACCTTCGTAGTAGAACAAAGAATGTATGCCAGTCTTATGCAGTACTTGCATGAATTATTCTAAGAAAAGTTTTTTATATATTTCAAATCCAAAGGTACTATGGTAATTATTCACAAAACAAACTTAAGGGAGTTTAAATTTTTTCAAACTTGGTTTTTTACATGTGAAAAGATAGCTAACATATGACTTCATTAATTGGTTAGTCTCCCGAGCTACGCTGAGTTAACTTTAAAGGATCAAGGTATTTTAATTGTTGAAGCAAGGTCTACATATTGAGTTTCTTAGTATTATAATTCTTTAATAATATTTTATAAATATTAAAATGTAGAATTGTAAATAGTTTAGTTTTTGTGGACCAAAAAGGGTCAGTGTTACATATTCTCATTTTTCAAACAACACTTTATTTAAAAAGGTAAAGACCATTCTTAGCTCATGGGCTATACAAAAATAGGTGGGATTTGGCCAGCTACCTTTAGCTGACTTCTGGTCTAAAAATAACTTTCAATTTGTAGAGAAGAATCCTGACATCTTGGAAGGCATGGAAACTCACCCAAATCAGTAACCATTCTGGTAGCTGAGTAAATATTACTTCAATTTAGTTTACATGAGGGACAAATATTTCACATTCTGCCTATCTTACAGAGGGTATATACAACATATTTGAACTCAGAAGAGAATACCATATGAAAATCAACATTTATTAAAATAAACAAAATTTACAAAGAGGAAGAACTTGTTAAGAGATGGAAACACTGCTTAATGTTGGATATTATTTTATCTTTCCTAACCATCACTGTTTTAAAATGAATAAATGAATAAAATACTTCCCAGTTTATTGTGGAATGAGAAAATTAATTTGAAAATAGCGTATAATTTATTTTCTACAAAGTTTAGAAAAAAATATTATTAATGCCTGAGCATTAACCAGAGCTCACCAAGGCTGGTTGGCAGTATTTTTGAAAATGGCAACTGAGATGACTGTTAAGGTTTAGATCTGTGGTGACCAAAGGCCTCATGTGTTCAGAGGTCAGGCTTTTGGAGGTGACTGGCTCATGGGATATTGTACTCATCTACGGATTATTCCAGAGATGAGTTCCAGGCTAAATGTCCTGTTAGTAGATGGGGCCGGATGGGAGGTGGATCACTGGGGGGTGTGTCTTCGAAGAGTATATTTTTGTCCCAGCTCCTCCCTTCTCTCTCCACTTCCTGGTGGCCATTAAGTGAGCAGCTTTCCTCCAGGGCGGGCCCTTCCCCATACCATTTCTGTGTTTGAGCCTGCCAACCATGGAGAGAAACGTTTAAAACTATGAGCCAAAAATAAACCTATCCTCCTTTAAGTTGTGGTATCAATATTTTGTCTCAGTGAAGAAAAAGTGACCAAGACACTGCTCAACTGCAGAGTTGAAAGAGACTTAAATAATCTCAAATCAAGATACCTGTATGGAAGCAAAAATCATAGTCATTAGATGTAAAGGTGTCAAATCTATTCTAATCCAAAATACAACTTGCTTCCAAACATAAAGGAATTTTTGTGTTTGATGGACATTCTGGCTTGAGAGTCATCTTTAAGGAAAGTCTTAGCTTTGGCCCAGCAACAAGAGGCCCACTGTCCAATCAGAATGTACAAATTTTGTAATTTTATGACAAAATCTCAGTTTAATCAAGTATCTGCCTGGTATCTAAAATATATTAAATGTACACTACTAGGTTTGAAAGAACTTGGAGTCTAAGACAGAAGATGTTTTCACAGAACAGAAAGATCTGTTATTTGGTAATGGTTACATGGAGGGAACATGTCAGTTTCACCAGGGGAACTTTTTTTAAACTTTCCATGTGTAGGAGGGAAGCTCCAGCAGACATGAACTGCAAAAAAGCTTTCTCAATGTGAATATATATTCTTGTCATTTCATTGTCAAAAACAATGCTTCTCAGTAGTGTGGTATCAAGATGACCTATATGACAATCATCTGAGGTGGTCTTTTAAAAATGAAGATTCTGAAGCCTGTATCAGACATATCAGAATGCCACAGGAGCAGGGCAAATGATTTGATTGGATAAGGAGATAAATTTGGGAATTAGACAGGGTTCAGTTAATGCAGGGTCCTAAAAGCTATTACAGAGTATAGATGTCATTCTACGGCTGAGAAGCCTTTGGAGGGTTCAGAAAATTCTGACTTTGTGACCTAAAACATAAAGGGTATGAGAATGGCTTCCAGAAAACCAGTTAAGAAGCTACTACAGTGGCTGAAGTGAGAAGTGACAATGAATTGGATTAGGGTAGTAGAAACAGTGATATTGCTAAGTGACTGGAAGAGGAATAAATTTTGATAGTACACTGTAATCTTAGTGTGAATAAAAACATGATTCCTATTTTTCAGGGGAGATTTGAGGTATGATCAAAGTATACTATACAGTGAATGTTTAAATTTTAAAAAATTTACAGTAAAGGTCAATAAGTATTAATCCTCTTCAAAATTCTCCCCCTTGCTCACTCTATCTACCTATCTATCTATCTATCTATCTACTTATTTATTTTTGATGCTGGGGATCAAACTCAGGGCCTTGCCCTTGCTAGGCAAGTACTCTAACCACTGAGCTAAATCCCCAACGCCTCCCCCTTGCTTTAAACATCCTTATCCTATTGTTCTTGCCACTTTCTGAAGCAGTTGTAAAAGTCTTCTTTGGTGTCTTTATGAGGACTGATAAAAAATACAGTGAATGCTGCTACAGAGTACCCCGCAATGGAAAGGCAGGTTTGTAAGAACAATACAAGGGCTGGGGATTTAGCTCAGTGGTTAGAATGCTTGCCTAGCAAGCACAAGGCCCTGAGTTCAATCCCCAGTACAAAACAAAAGAACAATACAGCATGTCCTCCTACACCTTATTCATAGGGTCTGGACCATGTGACTTTGGCTTTTCCCCAAGTCAAAATGACTAAGGAAGGTAAACATTTTGAGTCAATTTAGGACATCAAGGCAACCATAGCAGTACAACTTAAAATACTCACAAAAAAGAAGTCCCAGAACTGCTTCAGAGAGTGAAAAGAATGATGGGATGAGTGTGTTTAAAATGAGGGGGAATATTCTGAGTAAGATTAATGGCAATACATCTTTTATTGTAATAATTTTTTTAAAAAAGTTTGAACATTCACCATATTTTTGATCATACCTTGACAATGGGTGAGTAAAAGTACTATTCACTGAGATGGACAAAACTGAAGGAAAGAGTAGATTTAGCTTGGGAGTACAGGATATACAGAGTTCAGGAAATGAGCCTGGAGAGATTTGAGAGTTATCACAATACAGATAATATCGAAGCCATAAAATAATGCAAAAAAGTAAAGATAGTGAAGAGAAAAGGTTAGAGAACTGAGTTTGGGGAACCGAACATTTTCAATGAAAAGATAAAGATAAGGCAAGTCAGTAATTGCCAGTCAGTTGGCTAACACAAGAAGTGGAAGACTCTGATGTTATGGAAACCGAGGGAACAATTTTAAGAAAATGTTAGGAGTGAGCAGTATCAAATGATACGGAAATGTTCAATCAGAAGAAGAGAACTGACTGCTGAATTTAGCATACTGAAAGTCAACAGCGACCACAATAGGGACAATCTCTGGAGTAGGCAGGAGATAATACTTAACTAAATTAACTAAATTAGAAACACTGTGATATCTAGTGAATAAAGAGAGAATTACAGAGATACTCAATTGAATTCATAATGTTCTAGTTCTTATACTGGGTGGCTTGTTCATGGTGTTTGCAACATTATTTTCTCTTCTCCTTCTCCCTTCCTCTATTTTATTTTGGGGGGGGCATTGGGGATTGAACTCAGGGCCTTGTGCTTGCTAGGCAAGTGCTCTACCACTGACCTAAATGTCCAACCCACACCCTTTGCTCTTTTAAAATGAGAGTGGTCTCAAGCGATCCTCTCATTTCAGCCGCCTAAACTGCTGGGACCATAGGTGTGTGCACTGTACCCTATAACATTATTCTTTAAGTTTTCTTGAGTGACTTTAAAGGCAACTTTATAAATTAGTTTTGCCACACAGAGGCATAGAAAAATAATTTTAAAGGTCATATTTTAAAATATATTTGTCCACGACAATAAGAATAATCTGAGAGAGGTAAAAATTTATGAAGGAGAAGAGAGTTGGGATAAGAATTAAAGCAATGTCTGGAGGTAGAAAAGAGCAAAGAGCATCAGTGCACAAGTGAACGATTTCATCCTTGAACAAAAGAGTGACAGTTTATCTATCGTGAAGGAGGCAGAACAAAATACCTACATATAAAAAAAAAACCCTACATATAGAACATAAGTTAGATTTGATGCTGGGAATATTAAATCCATGCTGCCTGTACTTATTTAGATAGCAAAACAGAGCGATCTGTGGGGAGTGGTAAACATACTGAAAGTATGAGAAAAGAAGGAATATGTGTAGACTGGAGAAGAGAATGGAAAACCAAATTTACTATAAAGTAATTTAATATAATTGCAGGGTAAATTTAAATTAACTTGGAATCCATGCTTATAACTATTAACTATTAAGTGAGGCAAGTTCTATTGTTTTTGTTTTTCCTTCATCCATGTTTAGTAGCTTAGATACTGACAAAAAATAAGACAAAGAGTTGGATTAAACAGGTTTGGGAATTTCATGGCAAGCACAATATAGAATGAACACATCAGGGACCCCTTCAGTCCTTTGGTGATTATGCACATCAGCAGAACTATGCCTTGTCTTGATTCACTACTGTAAAGAAAGAGCAGAAGCTACAAGTATTGTCTAGATTGTTATGAAACTTTAAAATCAGTGACTCTCAGCTTTTACCCGTTTGCCTGCTCATGGGGAAAATGAATAAAGCATTATGAATGAAGGTAGATGTCAGAGTTAGCTACAGAGAGTTCATTTATTTTTTTGAGGAGGAAGGCAGAGTTAATTGTGGGTTCTTTCCCTATTTGTGGTAATCTAATTACACTGATGAAAAGCAACTAACCAGTTCTTTAGAATATGCTCTTCAGCCAAGTCTACCTATTTAGACACTGTACATAGACAAGCATGATTGAACCTCAGCCCTCAATAATAAGACTGTGACTTTGCTGCCAAGTACAGATTATTCCCTTTGACAGCTTGTGACCATCTTGTATGACTGGTCTCCAAATTTCGGTAACTCTTACATTTTAGTAAAATATTTTTTGATACACACAACCACACATACAAAGGATAGAAAATTCCTCAATCTTACAAGGGAAACGACAACAAACCTATAGATAACATAATTATGAAAGACTGAAAACTTTTTCCTAATAGCAGAAACAAGAGTCTGTTCTTACCACTTCTATTCAATACTGGACCAGAAGTTCTAATCAGTATGATAAAGTAAAAGTAAAAGAAAGTATCTTTTAAAATGAGGTCAAATTTGAAGGATTAGCACTGTCATCACCATAACAAAGCTAAGAGAGTGAACTGTTAACATAAAAATGGACAAAGGAGATCAATGAACCAAAATAAAGAGCCCAGAAATAGGTATATACATCGGTATTGAATGAGTTTTTTAAAAAGGGAGAAAACGTAATTCAGTGGAAGGAGGGATAATGTCTTCAACAAATTATGCTCAAACAATTGATACACACAAAGAAACAGATCTATACTTTGCAACATACAAAAATTAATTCAAAGGGGATTACAGACCTAAATGTAGCTAAGAAACATCTAGAATGAAGCAGGAGAAAGTCTGTGATCTTAGGCTACACAAAGACTTAAATACAGCACAGAAAAGAAAATATATACACAGAAAAAAACTGATACATTTGACCTCATCAAAATTAAGTACTGCTTGTAAAAGACACTGGAAAAAGAATGAAAAGACAAGTCACAGAATGTATTTGTAAAGCACATATCTGACAAGACTTTTATCTAGAACAAGGAACTGTTAACTTCCATAGAGAAAACAAACCCAATAAAAAATAGATCCAAGATTTGAAAAGACACTTCACTCAAGGAGATATATGAACTCTTACTACATACCTATTAGAACGACCAAAATTAAAAAGTTGATTATACCAAGTGTTAGTAAGAATGTGAAGTGACTGAGATTTACAACATTGCCACTAAAAATGTAAAAGTATGAACTGGAAAACTTGTGGACAGTTTCCTAAGAAGCTAAACATATACCTACTGTATGATCCAGCTGTTCTAATTCTAGGCATTTACACAAGAGAAATAAAAGCCTACCTCCATGCAAAGAACCCTGTGCATGAATTTTCAAAGTAGTTATCCGAAATAGCTCTAAAATGGAATAAAGTGTTAAGAGCTAATGATATAAATTGCAGTCAAAACAAAAAAGCCATAAAACTCATTTACATAAAATACTAGAAAATGCAAATTAATCTATAATATCAGGAATAGATATGTAGTTGCCTGAGGGAGGAAAAAGGCAGAGGAAGAAGGCAAAGAACAAGTAAGGGATTAAACTTTGAGGGGTGATGGATATATTCATTATCTTGATAGGGTCAATGGTTTCAAAGCATACATATACATACCAAAATTGATCAAGCTACACAATTTAAACACTTGCAGTTATTTTACATCAAATATGCCTAATAAAGAGTTTTGTTAAAGGTTTAATCGAGGGCTTGAAAATTCTGGCTACAATGGTTATGATGTTAACCAAAGAGAATGACTGCATTTTGATGCAGCATGGAGTTGGCTTTAGAAATACAACGTTATGATTACTGTTTTATAAACAGCATCAAAAGAAAAATCTTTGGATAAGAATTCCTGATAATGTATAGACAGTAGTTAATAATCACTACTCAAGTAAAGAAAATTGTTAACCAATTAAAATTATATTCAATTATACTCAAATTCCCACAAATCATTAGAAAATTTCAAAGTTTGAGCCACATACACTTATTTTGTCAAATTTCTAGTTACAATAGATGCCTGATATCAAATCAGTCTTTATTAATGGCACAGAATTATTTCCTCTGCTTTACCAAAAGATTCCACTAGGGGGAAAAAAAAAGGTGGAATTACTGGCTTTAAAAAATCTTTTGAGAAAATTTCTCCCTAAAATAAATCATTATTCCAAGATTGTCTTAAAATTACCGAATCCTACAAAACACAAAGTATGAGTTATATATCAACCAATGAAGTCATATTTGAATGTAGAATCACAAAACATCTAGGATTTATTTCATGACTGTATAAATTCTCATTCTTTTACTTTGGTTCTCAAGTATTATGAGTACTCACTATACACAAGAAATTATGCTACATGCTATTCCTACAGTAAAATGAATGCTATTTAGTAGTATATGTTAAAAAAATTCCTATTTTTTAGGAATTAATATCATAGGAGAGAAAATTTAACTTCAAAAATTATACTTGCATAAATGGAATAAAAGTTACTATACTTCTAAAACTGCTAGTATAATTACATTTATTAAGAAATTTGGTTGTGTTTACTCAGAAAAATCTGTAGCCAAAGCAGGATACATTCAACTCCCTTTAAAACTGCATTCTCTTATTTAACAAAAAAGAAGTGCTTTTTATGTTTGCAATGTTTACATTGTTAAAATGAAAGATAACTCGAGGGAATAGTACTTTCATTCCACTGAAACAAAGTCTGGTCAAAATCAAAATAAAGAGATTTTGTTCCTCTGGTTAAGAATGCAGTTTCTAATTTCAGTTGAATGCTGTTTGGTACCTTATTGACGTTTGGCTCCTCCATCATAGAATTTTTGATGGTTTCAGTGTTGTCCTCTAATGACTTCATCAAGAAAGAATAATCACACAACAAAGAGTAAAGATGAGATGTAACATGAAAAATACTGGGGGATATTTTAAAAAATTATATTGTAACTAAATTGATTAGAAAAGAATATGGAACTTTTATTATTAGATTTCATATACCTTAAAAGAAGTATTATAAGAGTACATAGCTAGGGTGGAGGACAACTTAGTAGCTCAGAACACACATTAACCACCACTATAAATTTTATTCCACAACATAAAAATTTTACTTATTTTGAAATGTTGACATTAAAGCAAGATTGGGTATAAAGTACTTTATATTTAAAAACTCAGAGCTACTAGTGCCAGAATACTATTAATGAAAAATCAAATTGTTTTCTACACTGCTGTGTTTTATTTCCATGATATATAATCCTTCAGGAAAACCTGATTGGAAAATTCCCATTCTTAATTTTTTAATTCTCTTATACAGATTTAGCCAAAAATAGTCAATAAATTGACTGGAGGCATAGATCCTTCTTAAAAGGAGGACACTAACATTTAAAAAGAAGTTGGTTTAAAACTTTTAATTATCAGAAAATGAAATAAAATAGAAAAAGGAACTGGCAACAAAGATCACAGCTGCTGAGTCCCATGTGTTTTGATGGGATGGCTCAGACAGTCTATCTGTAGGCATGAGTTCTTAATTTTCAAATAAATACAAGTAGGAAAGACATTCTATTTTGAAAACATATGTGCCAGTAAACTATGTGATACAGGAAAAAAAGATCTGAGGATATGCTAGGACTTTAAGGTCAGATAAAGAGATAGGTCAGAAATGGCAAAGTTTAATTTTCATCACAGAAAGGAATAAAGCAGCAGTCTGAAACTCTCCACCATCTCCCACCCACCTCCAAATCAGCTGAAAAATCCCGAAACATAATCATCCTTTTATACAAATAGGTAGAAGGTAATTTTGTGAGTAGTCAAGTTTTCAGTAAAGATTAAATAATTTCATACCACCTCAATGAAGATTCTGTTTAACTGCATCCAACCTATATTTGCTATATAAAATTTTTTCATATTCCCTTACCAAAAAGTCTAAGACTAAGAACATGAGTAAGAACATGAGTAAGAACAAAACAGCACAGTAATAACAAAAAATGTCTCATAACTTCCAAGTGAATGGAAGAGTAAAAATTCTACTGATCAAAAATTGCAAAGCAGGGGTGAAATAGTCATTCTGGAAATAAAAAGTAAAGTTCAGAAAAAACATTTAGCTTATTGATTACAAAGCTGTCAGTTTACCACTCATGTTCATGCTTTTGATTAAAATAACTGCAATAAAAGTAACGGAGAAAGGTAGATATGTATGGATGTATTATCTACTATTTTTATGCATTCTGCCTTGGTTATCCTACCCTACCTCCTTAATAATTTAATTTCTGAATCAACAGGATAATCAAAATTTGGATATTCATATTAAAAGGTACACTAGAGAAAAGAAAGTAACAAGCCAAGTAAACACATGCTTTATATAGAACAATGCAGCAATGCTTTATACCCTACAGCAGAATGCTGTTAACTTTTGATAAATTATTTTAGGCAGAGATACATTTAACATCACCTTCCCAATACATATATCCTGTGCTCACTTCGGCAGTACATACACCAATACGTATATCCTAAGCAGTCTTACACTTCCTTACAGCACTTATTCTTAATTTTGTTTATCCAAATGTTTTCTAGAAATGTTCTCATGGTAACTCATACACTAAATAAAACACACTTTACACAAGGGTAACAAATGAAACATTCACATTTGCCAAGATATCAGAGTAATACCAGGGTACTCATGTCGAAAAATCTTTTAAATCTGCAAGAGTGTTATATATTCTGTTTCCTAGTGTGGTCAATTTAAATATATTTACAAAATCAGAGAAATGGTAAATAATACTACATACATTTATCTCTTACAAATTACTACTTAAGTGAGAGACAATGAGATACATGCAATTTCCCTTCTATTCAAGGTTTGATGTTATCTTGCTTTTTGCTTACTTGTCTAACATGGAGTCATTCTACTATTTCTCCAATTGGGGTATCTTTTGTTTTTCTTCCCACTTGATTTTTTAGGTTTTATTTATTTTTTTAGTACATATTTGCAGCACATAGTGATTACATTCATCAGCCATTGGTACATGTACATAACACATCTTAATTCTTTTTTCATTCTCTTCCCCTTCCTTCAGACTAATTCAGTGCTACTCAAAGTGTGGTCCACAGACCAGCTCTCTGTTACTGGTTCAGGGAAGATAAAAAATCAACTACATAACTACAGCACTGTTTAGTTCACCTAGTATTTTTTAGTAGCAAAACTTTCTTAATGAAGGAAGCAAGATGTTCATTTACATTCAGATGCAAGTTTCCAATTTTAAAAAACTGGTACTTTCTTAATATCACTGAACTAAATGACAAAAAAACAACCATTATGGTGATAACATCAAAGCATAACCAACCAATAATAGAATAATTATAAATTAATTTGAATTTGCAAAATTTCATTTAGTTACGCATAATCTATAGAATAAGAAGAAAACATACGTGTTTAAAATGCTTTCAGTATTCAAACCCTATTTCAGTAAACTAACACAGACTTCTTTTAACTATCACATAAAAATCATAGGAAATCTGTACTTTGTCTTTAAACAAGTGATCACAATAAATCAAAATACAGAAAGCAAGATCTAGGATCTTACACGGTATCTGAGAAAAAAGTTCCAAATACCTCTAAATTAATAACTTTAAATTGATCTATTGGAAACTTGTTATTCTTCTTTTGAATCACTTGTTCTAGCATTAATTGCAATATGTGTATGATATAAAAATGAATCTTCAAAAATATCTATAAAATGCATCTCAAAAGGTTGCAAGACAAAAGACTTTGATGACAGAACAGTGGAGGTCTTAACTTATACAAACCTCATTTAGACATCGTTTCTTTGTGAATATATTTCTGATAAAGGTTTCTTGAATTTCTTCCTGCTTCACCAAATACTGCCAAAGCCTCTTCACAGATAGTGCCAGATGATGTTTAGATCTACGCAGACAGTAAATTTAATTATGTACGTTGGATATTTCTGATTAAATTGACAACTCCTAGGTGTTATGAATATTTATTAAAATAAATTAACTAGAATCACATCATAGGATCTAGGAAAGCAGTCAGCAAACATTTTCTTAAAAATCACATAGTAAACATTTTAGGGTTTATGGGCCATATGGTTTATATCATGATGCTCAACTCTGCCAAAGTATTGGGAAAGGAGTCATATGTACAAGTTTAGCACCCCTAATTTGAAATGTTCCAAAATCCAAAATGCTCCTAAATATAAAAACCTTTTAAAGTGCTGACATGACGCCTACAAAGTTTTAGATTTGGAGTATACTGGATTAAGGAGATTCAACCAGTAGAGTATGCAAATATTCCAAAACCTTAGAAACTCTGAAAACTAAAACGTTCTGGTCCCAAACATTTCAGATGAAGGACGGGCATTCTGTAATATGCAAATGACAGGTATGGCTGTGATCCAATAATAATATAATTATAAAAGCAGTAAGAGGGGGCTGGGGATTTAGCTCAGTGATTAGAGTACTTGCCTTGCAAGCACAAGTCCCTGAGTTCGATCCCAGGCACCACAAAAAAAAAAAAAAAAAAAAAAAAAAAAAAAAAAAAAAAAAAAAAAAAAAAAAAAAAAAAAAAAAGCAGTAAGAGGGCTAGATTTGGACAAAGAAGCTGGCCACAGTTGGCTGTCCCCTAATCTAGGGACACGAGATCTAACAAACAGGGATTTTTCTAGAAGAGAACTAGAAGTAGAAGTACTCAATGTTTTCCATTTCACTACTGATAAGCAATGAGTTAAGAGTTTCTACCAGAACATAAAAAAACCTTAATACTAAACCAGTAAGCAAAATGTTTAGTTCAGTAAACATTTTTTTGTACAAGACTTGCTAGACAAAGCAAGCATAGCACCAATTTACCCTTTAGTTCAAACTTTCTTCATGGGCACTAAAATAGTTACTGATGGCTATTTTGAACAACATGCCCTAGAGCAGGTATCAATGAACTATAGACCATAAGCCAAATCTAGTCTGTTTCATATTTTAAAAAATAAAGATTACTGGACCACAGACAAGTCTCCATGTTTATGTACTGTCTTATCTCTATGGTTGCCTTAACTCTACAATGACAGAGATCAATAGTTGTAAAAAGGGCATCCCGAAAACCCTACAATATTTACTATTTGGAGCTCTATCAGAAAAGTTTGCTAACCTGACTGAGACATGAGTTTACAACAGAAAATGGAATATAGGTCTTAAATTATTCTCTAAATACTACCTGAGAATATTTGTGATTTAGTAAAATTCCTACTTAAGAACAGTATTCACAGGACAATGTACCTGAAAGGAGTGTTTGTAGGTTCCAGTAAAGCTTTGTGGCGGAGAATTGCAGGACCTGCAGACAAACTCTCTTCAGAGGTATGACTTGAGATATAGTTTTGAGGTGGTCCACCATGGATTTCAAGTCGTCGAAGAAGAACTTGTTCCCAACACTGAAGAGTTTTTAGAACCGCATGACAAAGAGGTGAACTAACTGGCAGCTCTAAAAGTGGAAAATATATTTGACCCTCATTTATCTTCTGCAATAAAATGCTACATGTATTTAAAAGAAAGTCTGAGATAAGTTATTAACACACATCTTAATAGGGGAGATGTGGGCATGCAAATTCAGACTGACAAAAGGATTGCTCTCCTCAGATATCTAAGAGAATGATAGAGAATTTAAAGATGGTTTGTTTAGGTGAAAGAAACCTGTCTATTACCACAGCAAGTCTTTAAGCTTTTTCTTAACTATTTAAAAAATATACCGAATAAAAACCAAAGTAATCATACTATTAGATCATATCAAGATATTTATTACCTGCAAGGTCGTGACCTGCAAAGGGATAGAAGGTTTTCAAGTTGTTCAGCACCAACTGTACCATCGCCAAGCGCATCAGTGACCAACTAAAAATAAAGCAAAAATGGGTCTGTCAAAGATTTATACAGGGATGAATGCATCACCTTTGACACAATAATTCCACTATTAGGAATCTATCTGGAAGATATACCTGTAAATGAACAAGATAATACACACAATCAGTAACTCAAGTCAGTATTATTTACAATAGCAGAAGAGTAAAAATAACCAAATTGTCTATCAGGAAAGTATTGGGTAAAATAATTCTATTTTAAAGACTAGAATTTCACAATAACCATAAAAAATAATGAGTTAAGATCTCTAAGTGTTAATATGGAGAAAACTCCAGTATGTATTAATAATTGAAAATTAAATTTTAAAATATTATATATGGGGTTCTAACCTCTGTGCAAGAAAGCAGGGGAAATAAAATTATATAGATGTATTTGTTTATTTTTGCAAACAGAGGGACAAACCACAAACTAATAAAAGTTGTTATTGATAGATGATATAGAGAGGGAATTGAGTATAGGAGATAAAGATTTCTAATTTCAAATTTATTTCTTTTGGTGCTGGGGATTGATCTCAGGGCCTTGTGCTTG
Organism: Hystrix cristata; assembly: GCA_004026905.1. Lineage (NCBI taxonomy): Eukaryota > Metazoa > Chordata > Mammalia > Rodentia > Hystricidae > Hystrix > Hystrix cristata. The sequence continues at coordinate 1,880 of PVJO010023325.1, read as the reverse complement.
CAAGGCAAACACTCTATAATCACTGAGCTAAATCCCCAGCTCCCTAAATTTTTAAATAGTTTGACTTTTTAAAAAACTTATTTCAGCTACTCTTTGATTTCAAGTAGAAAACATTATTTCTTGTATTACTGGATTTTAAATTATTTAATTATGGTAAAATACACACAAAATTGACCATATTAACCATTTTTAAATGTGCAGTTCAACAGCAAGTAAATTCACGCTATTGTGAGACCACCATCAGCAACCATCTCCAGGACTCATATCATCTCGCAAAACTGAAACTCAATACTCATTCAACAATAACTACCCATTCCTTGTCCAACTTTTGACAACTACTCACTTCACATCTCTATGGATTTGACTATTCTAGGCATTTTATATAATAGAATCACACACTAATTACCTTTTTGTGACAGGTTATTTTACTTTGCCCAATGTTCTCAAGATTCATCCATGCTGTTGTGTCAGAATTTCCTTCCTCTTTAAGGCTGAATAATTTTTCAGTTGCATGTACATACCATATTTTGCTTATCAATTCATCTGTCAACAGACACTTGGATGCTTCTGTTGGTTACTATGAATAATGCTATGAATATGAATGTACAAAGATCTTTTTGAGCTCTTGCTCTTAATTGTTTTGGGTATGTACCCAGAAGTGGAGTTGCTGGATCATATGGTAATTTTATTTTTAATGTTTTGAAGAACCACTATACTGTTTTCCACAATGGTGGTTTCTATCATTTTATATTCCCACCAGAAGAGCACAAAGGTTCTAGTTTTTTCCCATCTCTGCCACTGCTGTTATTTTGATATTTTTGTAGTAGTAGCCACTGTAATGTGTGTCAGACGGCATCTCACCGAGGTTCTGATTTGCATTTCCCTAAAGATTAAAGCATCTTTTCACATGTTTATTGGTCATTTGCACATCTTCTTTGGAGAAATGTCTATTTAAGTCCTTTGGTCATGGTTTAATTGAATCATTTTTTATTGCTGAGTTACAGTTTGACTTCTGAGTCATGTAAATGTTTTATACAGTATTTTCAAAAAGTAAACCTAACGCAACAGGAAAAAAACCTAATACACAAGTCAGTAAAAGTCTCGTAATTTTTCAGTAAAGGATTATGTCACTGCCATTAATATACTTCTTTTTGAAAATTTATGTATTTTTAAATCACAACATGTACATACTGTGTCTTAATATATATATCTTTCAGATACAAACAATGTATCAAGAGACAAGGTAACACAGTATCACTCACGAATGTAAGGATAATGAACCTCTGGAGCTAGGGGTGAGCATTTTGCATGATTTTTGTAATACATGCAAGCCTTTGTAAAGATGGTACTTACTGACATTTCATACTTCTGGTGTTCTACTGAAAAGACATTAGATTTTTCTAGATAAAACTGTGAAACTTATTTTAGGGTCCAAAAGGCAAAACATAATGAGAGTAAAATGCGTGAACAAATTTTAAATGGTCCTAATATCCTTCTGAATAATAGCTGGGTCATAGAAGAAGTTAAAGAAGAAATTAAGCAATTTATACAGATAAATGATAACGAGAATACAACATACTGGAACTTATGGGATACAATGAAAGCAGTGCTACGGGGGAAGTTTATCGCATTGAGCTCCCACATCAAGAAGACAGAGCGAGCTCAAATAAACAACTTAATAGTGAAGCTCAAACAACTAGAAAAAGAAGAACAAAACAAACCTAAAGCCCATACAAGAGAGGAAATCATTAAGATCAGAGCCGAAATCAATGCAATTGAGACCAAGAAAACAATACAAAGAATCAATGAATCAAAGAGTTGGTTCTTTGAGAGACTAAACAAAATAGACAAACCCCTAGCCAACCTGATCAAAAAAAGGA
>PVJO010023324.1:0-26340 GCA_004026905.1 Hystrix cristata | reverse complement strand
TAGGGAAGGCCCTGCTTAAATTAAAGTAATTGGTACTTAATCGTGTCTTGGTTAACATTTTTATGATGCTGCTTTTGGCATGATAATTCCCATGTCATGTTTTTCTTATAGTGACTGCATTTTTATTTTAGGGACATAAACATTGCAGCCGACAGACTTCTGTTCATGTTTGTTATCCCAGTTTTGTCCAAGATCTTACGAAGACCTCTGTGATATAAATAGCATGCTTAAATTGATCTTATTTGGAAGGATTTTAGTGGAGAAACACAGAGCCTAAATTGTACTTCTTTTCTCCATTATTCAAGGAATACATGGAGTGAATAATGTTTTCAAGTTTCCTCTTAAGTAATAAATAATATTTTTTCCTGTGATTTTTGTCTAATTAGTTCTAAGACAGCCTTTCTGTTGGAAGGTCCTCTGTAGGAACTTCATTTCCACATAGAATTCATCACTGGCGGAGAAAGGACATACTGCTGAAGTTTCTTGCTACCAATTAAATAGCAAAAACCACCCTACTGAGAAAGCACAGACTAAACTTTATCTCATTAAGATGAAACCCAGATGCCTGTTTACTTGTGGTTGAAAATCAACGCTCTTTTGTCTTCTAGACATATGTAATTTACAACAGAAACAGGAGATATACCCTCGTCGCTTTGTCAAAATCCAGTAATTAAGATACAAGGTTTTTGTTGTTGTTGTTTTCTCAAATAGGTAGCGCTACTAAGTCAGCAGTGGATTAGAATGATACAGATACTCACTATAGAGACTTTTCTGCTGTGAAAGAACTTTTGTTATTGCCTTGTGCTTAGTAACCCTTCTGTTGTTGAATGAATAACGAGTGATTGGATGATGTGAGACTAGTTGAACTGAAGTTGCAACTTGCTAGTTTGCCGGGCGACCAGAGTGGGGATTAAAAAAGGAAAAAGATTCCATTATTCCACGGGAGAGGCTACCTTTCCGTAATATTCTGGAGAGGTAGCCTTTCCTGATTACCAGTGTAGTTTTACGATCCAGGTAAATCATTTTGACTGTAAGCATGGAATCGTTTGTTTCATTTGCATACGTTTAGTGATATAAATTCTCTTTCTTTTGGGAGCAAGGGTACATGTTGTCTAGCACGGTATTTTACGTAGGAGAGAGAGAAAGAGGAAGAAAGAGAGACAGGCAGAGAGAGACGCTACGTTTGGGATGGTCTTAGGAAACCATGTCCCAAGTGTGCCATAAAAATGCCAGTTTTGTGGAACAGTTGTAGAACTGGGCACACTGAATTATGAAGATGGGGCAGAATGCAGACAATTAATAATGTTGCTGCTCTAAAATGTGGATGAGAGTTTTAAAAAATTGTTTTTGGTACTTGTTTCAGTGCTATAGACTAAGATGGTCTCTGCTTCCTGCTTTGCAGTTGAATCAAATGTGCTTTATTGCAGGAAGTTAATGTCAAAAAATTTGAAGGGCAGCAAAAATTCAGACATTATTTTTTCAGTATTTGGACATTTGTCTCTAGGATAGAATTTTAAGGATATTAATGTCCACATTGTGTACATTTTATGTATCTAATGACACAAATACAACAAAATCCATAAAAAGAGTTATGTAAATTTCTGCTCATGGTTTATCCTGGTCAATGTACTTATTTCTGTTTCAGAAGAATTGTTTGATATATACTTGAAAATTAATTACTAGTGTAATATCTAATGAGAAATTAGGAGGGGTGTAAAGAAAGCCCTTTGCCTAAGGGCTTAATTAACTAGATCCTTTAGGTACCTCCATGATTTTTTACTAACTTTTCTCTAATGTTACTGTGTAAAACCCATTGGTGGAATGCGATTAGCTGAATAGCAAGTTCTCATATCCGTATTTGTTTAGTTGAAAAATATAGCAGGTTGGCACAGATGTGAATGCACCTATTTATTAACTTTGGAATTTGTTAGACTTTCTCACTTTAAAGAAAGTACTTGTATTTTTCAGAACCCTGAGTGAAATGTATTTTATGTTCTTTAAGAAAGCAGACAACACACTCCGCTTCTCCTTCTCCTGCCCCTTTTCTGGAAGTAGGTCTCCTCATTTCTGGAGATCTGAACACCTAGAACCCAGGAACTCTGCCATGAAACTGAGCATATAGTCACAGCTTTAAAAATGCCAGTATTGGGGCTGCTGGGGATTTAGCTCAGTGGTAGAGCACTCGCCTAGCAAGTGCAAAGCCCTGAGTTCGGCCCCAGCAGCACCCCCAAAAAAGCCATATCCCTAAGCTTTTGGGCCTTCTCTTCCCTTACAAGTAGACTAGGTATAGTTATAGTACCTACCTCATAAAGTATTTATGAATAATAGTAAATGAGACAATGTGAACTAAAGTAGTCCAGCTATAAAATTTAACACAGTCAAGCAGTGCTCAATACATGGCATTATCTTCACTATTATCATTACCCTTTTATAAAACTAAATGCTCATTAAAAGTAAGGATGCTTCCCTCTTTGAGAAAGGAAAATACAGGACATTCTTCTTTCCTCTAATCTCATAGAATTAGTGAATATTCACGGGACACTTGAACCAAGTATCTAACACCTTTATAAGTGAGAAAAAGGAGATCTAGGGAGTGGGGGCAGCTTCCCCAGATCATATAGCTGGTTACCAAGTAACAGATCCCAAATCTCAATTTTTCTCATACATGGCGGGGGTGGGGGGTGGGGGGGTGTCAGCCCTTGTGTTCTATTGAGCAGAATCTCTCTCTTCCCCCTGTAGCTTTCCACATTGCTGGACAAAAGCCCCCAGAACAGTATCCTGTGGGTTTGTCCTAAGCTGACACCCTTGCCTGGTAACTGGCAGCAAATTTTCTCGGAGGGCTTTTACGCAAAGGTTGAGTGGGAGCGATCTAGAAGTAGCTGAAGGCAGAGAAGTTGCGCTGCCTTGAAAGCTGCCCGCGGCCTGCTCCTTTTGGCGTCAGACCGGAGGCAGGGCGGGTTCTTGGGTTGGAACCTGAAGGCTCCCGGAATTTACAAGCGCCCCTTGCTTGGATTACTGCGCTGCTGTTACTGACGTGAAATCCTAAATGTGTTTGAACAAGGAATCCCGTATTTTTGTTTTCTCTGGATCCCACAAATGATTGAAGCAGTTTTTCACTGAAGTCGTGGATCATGTTGATAAACCCCTGGGTACTCAGGAAAACATCTACTTTTGCGTGACAGGAACTACTATAATAGTAAAGCTCAGGGCTATAGCTCCCATTCATTAGTAATATAAAGGAAATTACATTTACATTAGAGAAACAGTGCATTTTATCAGAGAAGCAGGCTCTTCATCAAGCTGTGACAAGAAAACAGAGAAGACCCTCTACAAGACAGCTGTACTGGTAGACAATGGTACAGGAGGACCCTAAGACTTAGACCCCACAGGCTTAAGGAAGACTAATTCCTTTTAGGCTCTGTTTAAAGGGCTTGCTTCTCATTCTTTATAATAAAGAGTATACTATAAAGAATAATGAAGAATATTTTTATATTCTTTATAATAAAGAATAAAAGCACACTCCTGTAATCCCAGGGCTCTGGGAGACTGAGACAGGAGGATCACAAGTTCCAGCCCAGCCTGGGCAATTTAATGATTTGTCTTAGGCAGAGCCTGTCCCCCATGCAAAAATACTAAGCAAAAGGGCTGGGGATGTAGCTCAGTCTAAAGATCCTGGGTTCAATCCCCAGTACTGCAAGAGAAACAAACAAACAAAAAAATACAGCCTTACACAGAAGAACACAGTTAGTCATGCTTTGTTAGAACCTTCCCAAAAGAAAAATAGCTTCACTGTGATAATGACCAGCATTTTGACCATCCCGTTAGACTAAGGGCTCTGTTCCAAAAGCTGGGTAGCAACTTAAGGAGCCACAGATTACCTGGATTCAATTAGCAGTTGATTAGCACTTCAGTCTGGCCAATAGCACACAGGACTGGGCCCTCTGTACACTGAGGGGAAGAGACGTGTGGCTAAATGACCTGCCACCACAAGGGCGCCTCCAAACCATTTACCTGCTGGACAAACGGGCTGAAGAAGCTGACCGGTGCGAAGTGGGCATTCACGCTGAATCGCTGCCCTTTGAATTGAATCTAGCTGACCTGCATGAGCAATGATTGAGGAATTTTTGATTCCGTGTGCCCCAATCTGTCCCCTGGTGAGCCCAATGGGCTTGTTATTTTTTAATGACACCATTTTTGAAGCCTGTTGTTTTTGGTGTCAGGAGTGCAGGAAAGTGAGGTACTTTTGTTTTTGTTTTGCTTTTGTTTTCAGTTCTTTTCCCATTTTTGGGCTTGCTGAATTTCTTTTTAACTGGTATCTTGCGTAGAACATACTTTCTAAGAAACAGCAGGATAACACTAACAAAAGATAAAATTAATTACAGATGACAAATGAGAAAAAAATACAGCAAATGCCTTTTCGTAGCAGATGCCAGAATTATGATCATATATTTCTGTTATTCTTCCTGATTTATGTGACAATAGGTGGTGGGAGGTTCCTACTCCAACGCTGAGCTTTTCTAGCTCAACTCCTAGCCTATCTCTAGAAATCATTGTAAAATCTGTGTATTTGGCTGTTAGAATGAACTCTGTTTATTCCTTCCTGTTTCTAACGTTTGGCAGTAAGGGTAGAGAAAGGTCAGTCTTTGTTCTCCTGAGTTTTCCAATTAGAGCCCTTTATTCACAGTGTAAGGAGTCCGAGTACACCGTTAGATCCCCTTTCTGAGATCCCGTCACCTCCTTTAAACCGTGGCTTAGGTGGATTTGGAGGTGCCTTTGCAGATTACTCGAAAGGCTCCTGAAGTGGACAGAAGTCTTGGAATGTTAGAAAGCAGCTGGGTATAGAAGTAAAACTTAGCTAAGTCTTAAATGGAGTGGCAGTGGTACACAAAAGAGATTTGTTTCACAGTGTCCATTTGAGCTTTAGTACATTAAAAGCACAGTTAAAAGCAATACTCTAACAATACTCAATACAGGTTTACACAGAATGTCCATAGCTACCACACTTCTTGTGGTAGACTTCTTTCTAATTCTTCAGAAAATGATTAGAAAGTAGGCTTTCACAACGAAAGGCCATTATCGCAACTTCAATCTTGTTTAGATTCAACATTGTTCAGCTGAGGGGCAGCTTGTGATAAGGTACTTGCCTACCACGTGCAAAGCCCTGGGTCCCATCCCTAGTAACCCAAAGGAAAAATACATGTCCTCTGAGGTTGATGTTTAGTGGTAAGATAAATCTATCATTTTAAAAAGTTTATAAGACTTAATATATGCATTCTCCTTTTTTTTTAAAAAGCAACTCATTATTAAAACATCTGGCTATAATAAAATATCTGAAAAATGTCCATTTTAGGTTTTTAATCTCGAATAAGTGGTTACAGGAAGAAAAAAACAGCATGGAAATGTTCTCCACATAAAACTGGTAAAATTATACTCATGTCTAGAATTCAGGGATGGAAGTGGATAATTAGACCACAGAAATAATATCCTCATTCAATATTTAGAAGCAATAAAAAAATTAAGTATTTGGAAATGTTAATGATACTCAATGGAACTTCCTAATCAAGTCCAGAGTGCTAATTGGAATTACACTAATTTACAAAATACTCCAGAAGAACCTTAAAAAACAGGAAGTGTCCTGTGGGTTACTACTCTTTTGTGTGTGTGTGTGTGTGTGTGTGTGTGTGTGTGTGTGTGTGTGTTAGTTATAAGCATTTTAAAGAAAAAGTCCTTTGCATCCTTTCTTGATATCTTCCCCTTGAATCCTTCAACAGTACTCTGAAGTCAGCTAATACGATCATGTCTTGAAAGTTCCATCTTAGAAAATTCAGATCACTTACATTCACTAAACATTTTATGTTTTGTCCTTTGACATCTTAAAATAATAACTTCTAATATATTGGAGGGGGAGTAAAATTGTGGTCAACAGGCATGACTTTTAGACTCTTTCTAAACCATCTAACTCTTCCATCTGTCCTACTCCCATCTTGCATTTTATCACAAAGTGACACATAATAGAAGAGCAGTATAATAAATCTAGGCCAAAGACTTACTTTGTTTTCCCAAGAGTAGAGATCTCTCCTGTTTCTTTTCTCTTCGGTTTTCAGGTTAAAGGTGCATTTGTGGATATCTAATACCCCGCATGCTGATCTGAAGGAATTTCCCTGGGGAATGTGAGGCGTGTATATCTTATTTATAGCCTGAGGGATTTTTACTTTTAAAAAGTCACAGTTAAGTCAATGTGGCCCCAGTCTTTTCAAACCAGTAATATAGGTATGCTGAATTGATTTAGAAAATATCTGATAAATTAAAATTCTCTCTTCCTCCTTCAGATGCTGTTTAAGCACATTGCATTGGTAAGATTTCTGTCATAGAATAAACTATCAGAAGTGCTTAGATAATTCAGATTTAAAAATTTCTCTGCCAAGTATTTAAATTACACTAAATTTTTGTGTCATTTTAAAACTAATTAATGACTAATAATTTTAACTCTGATGCTGTATCTTAGGCTAAAAATAGTATCAGTTATGTAAGTATTTTCTATTGGCTCAGAAGATGCTGGGAATAACTGTCTAATTACAAAATAATGACTCAGGTTCAGGGAAAGGAGTGTCATCCTTAGAAACAAGGTAATTTTTAGGACTCAAACACATACTTCTATACAAATATTTATTCTCAACCTACATTACAATCTATTAGGAATATCTTGTTAAAGGTACTTTTCTTTTTCCATAAAAAGAATAATGTTTCATAGGTTCTTGTGTGCAACAAAGAATCGGATGTAGGCCATGAAGTTAAGAAAAAAGTAGCAAAGTTTAACGATGTGTAATTAGGCCATGGTATGGTCCACCTGCGCTGGCTCACACAGGTGGAAAGGAAAATGGCACAAACTCTTGAGGGCCTTGGGCTTAAGAATTTAAAATGTTGCACCTGGTCTAAGGCACTTCCCATTGGGTCTTTCAGAGTATGATTGACAGCGTGATTGACAGGAAGTTGAGTTCAGTCAGCTGTATCTATGGGCATGCCCTTTCCCGTAAGTCACTCTGTTATAATTGTACATATGAGATGCAGTTCATATGCATGAACCTTTGATAAGCTCCAAGTGAAGAAAGATTCTTATAAATGGTGCCAGAATATCTGACCTGCCCAGCATCTTGGTTTGGGACTTCAGAATATTCCAAGGCCAGCCAGGAATCTCTTTCTTATCTCCACCTCCAGGAGTGGGCCTCAGAACAAAGCTCCGGACATCAGCTCCGGGGTTTGTGCAGGTTCAGGTGAGAAGAGGGGAGTTGTCCCACGTCTCTAATTATACTATCTGCATTAACACTGCCTACTAAATCTTAGTATCTAAATCTAGGTGAATAAACACTGTATTCGAAGAGATTACATATTAAATAAGTGGTGTTGACAGGGTAAGAAAAGGGAGAGAGTGCAAGATGTATTAGAAAGAGATGACAGATACCTGATTGTCTGGCCCGGCTCCTGTCAGTGATTTAATGTGTGAATATTTTTCGGCATAAATTTTGCAATTGTCAGAAAATGACCATCAGTATAATATACTACAAAACAATCTAGATTAGTAGTCCCAGGCTCCCCCAGTTCTAAAAATATGTCGATTTGGAGGCCATGTAGCTACTCTGAGTCTCAGATTTCTACTCTATAATAGGGGGTTAAGCAGCCTGTCGCTGAGAATTAAACGTTTGAAAGTGCTACAAAAAAATGTAGGGCAATATGTAAGTGTTAACGTCTTAGAACTGACTTAGGAGGGCCAAGCTTTAGCACTAGAAGAAGCTTTGAGAGGTACTGAAACCCCTGATTCCATTTTGAAAATCAGGAGCAGGTTTGAGAAAACAAGAACTGGCCTAGGACCTGAACCGCGATTCTGACTTCAGGGTACGTATGCGGAGTTGTCATTTGTTCCCCGGTGTATTTCTTTGGAGATCATTAAGAAGCACAGAGTTGTTACGTTTTCTCGCTTTTGAAAATGTGGAAGCCAGGAATGACACTGCTCTGGAAATCCTTAAGTGGCATACTGTTCAGTTGAGAGGTTCTAGGGAGTGTTTGTGGTTCTGAACTTGTGGAACCCGCCTTGTGCAAGCTGTCTGGGTACTTTGTAGCTAAGCATTTTACCAAATCCTGGCCTTAACCCCCAGTGGTGTCAGGAGCCGGAAGGAGATACCCCCTAGAGTCTTGCAGTTTTCCTTAAATTTGAGGTGATTTATTTCTTGCTGAGTCTCCTTAATAGTGAACCTCAATTATACTTTTTTACTATAAACAACTGGAATGGAGATTATGGTTGAACAATAATGTCATTTCAGTAAGTTGTATTTTTACAAGGTTTTTTGGGGTGCTTAGGGGTGGTTTGTAGTTCTTTCTGTCCCGAGCAAAGAATTGGTCAAGACAAACACAAATGGTAGCAAAGTTTCATTAAAGGTAGGAAAAAATTAGGCTCTGCAGAGTGAATTTGGGCCAAGTAAAAGTAGGAAAAGAAGTACACTCTGTAGCGTGAGGGCAGCCACCATGAAGAGAGGACAGGGTGGCAGAAACTCAGCGTGGATTGTCTTTTTTGTATCACCCAGTCCTCTGGCTGACGTCAGGGCTAGGCCGTCCTATCGAAAACCTGCAGAGGCTTTCATGAGTTCAAATATGGGGCTTTCGGAACTGTTCTGTGCTTGCATTCTGGGATTTTTATAACTAACAAGTCACACCTACTTGCCCAGCCAGCTTTACCTCACCCGAATCTCCCATCTCATTGGGGCACAGTATAAATTTTCAAGAGAAGTACTAAATTTACAATCTTACTTTCAAGAACAGTGCTCTCCAATAGAATTATAATGGGCACTACATGTATAATTTTAAATCTCCATGTAGTTACGCTAAAAAGTAAAAAGAAGGTAAAATTAATCTTAGTAACATTGTTTTAATTCACTATATCTAAGGTATCATTTGAATATGTAATCAATACATATTTTAAAACTATTAATGAAACATTTTACATTCTTTTAATCCTGACTTTGAAATCAAGTGTGTATTTTTGTATTCATTGTTTTGGGTACTAAATTTTATTGGTAAAACATGATCTATGTTTGATTCTATAAGATTTGTGTTTAAAAAGTAAATTTACATAGTCAAGTTGTTCCAAACATACTTAAAATTATTCCCATAAATGAAGTATCAGTAACAAATATAAGATTTAAATCAATTAATATAAATTAACGTTTAAAATTGAACAGAATATGGTGGGCCAGTCTTGTGATCCTGGCGCTCAGGAGGTTGAGGCAGAATGATCATCACAAGTTCAAAGCCAGTGTGGGCAAAATAGTGAGACCCTGTTGCAAACAGAGCAAAGCTAAACGAAAAATTCCGCTCACCAGTTATAGCAGCCACATTTAAATTGCTCAATAGCCATATGTGGCTATTGGTGATGGGATAGAGTCTTTCCCGTTAGTGTATCCTATATATGTGAGAGAAAAAAAGAAAAATTCACCCATCCATCTATTTTATCCTGCTTCACTAGTAATGCTTTATTTTGCAATACAAACATTTTCCTCAGACTTTCTGTACTACTTAGTTATGACTTAGTTTGTTTTTTGGGTTTTTTTTTTTTCCTTCTTGCCCACCGAATAGTAAAACAGCCACTCTGAGGACTGATGGAAAGATAAACTTTGGAAAATTGCCTTAACTGTGATTGATAATACTGAAATTGACCAGATTTCCGTCCGAACAACTTTGACTGCTTTGTGGGTTTGTATAACCATGTGTGCTGCTTCCTAGATACTTGCAGTGTAACCTGCTTTGTCTCACTTGATTGCTCTACCGTGGTTAAAGACAAGTGTTTTTGAATAATAACAGGTCTATCAAATTGCCAAGGGAGAGATCCAGGGAATGTGCTTAGGGCAGCTGTTTTGGGTATTTCCTTTACCTGGCAAAGAATTTTAGGGGGGCAAAAATGTTTAAAAGCACAATGGATTCTTAACCAGCACTGTAGAGAACACTTCAATGTATATGACATATGCTTATTAATTGCCACCCTACAGAGACATGGTATAGCAAAGAATCAGAAAGCATAACTTGTATTTGTGGCTGTGTGTGTTGGCTGTGTTTGTATCGTGACACTACCATTTGTAAGTTGCATGAGTTTGTTCAAAATTATTTACCCTTTCCCAGCCTCAGTTTCCATGGAAATAGAAACATGATATACTTCATAGGGTTGTTGGAGAATTAGATAAGAATATGTCCTTGGCTCTATACCTGGCAGAGAGTAAGTGCTCAGGATGTGAATTATTGCTCTGCAAGACTGCTAGAACTGTAGTCGCCATCATGCTTTGAATCCATCTCCAGAGGTTAAGGAGAAAAGCAAACGCGCCCATAATCATGGAGAAGTAAATTCAAAGTGCATAACCCTCAAAACGTGGAGTGTCAACACTTCATCTCCAGTTTCTTTGTTATTGCTGTTATTTTTGATTAACGTGCAAGGTCTTTCTGTCAAGAAGCCAAAGAAATTGTTCATTGGTTTTGTTGTGAGATTTCTGCTTTTCCTAGCAATTCCAAGATGACTAGTTTGCATCTGTTTTGAAACGAGAATTTATAAACAAATTCTCTGAACCCATTCTATGAATAATAGATCAGACTTTTAATCAAGGTGTAGCTTTATGTTCTGAAAATTATAGCAAAGATAAACATCATGAAGCACATTTGCTAGTTTTATGCAGTGCCACATTATTAAATTACTGTACTTTTTTGCTGTCCTATTATTGTGGATAGAGGTTGTTTGTTTAATTTATATCATCTTTCATGTTCCCAAACTCCTATTTCTCAGGACCTTTTTCTGTATTATTATTATTAATGTGGCATATTTAATGTTTATAGTGTTTGCATAAAAATAGATCATTTCTGGTAGGTAGTTTTCAATGTTAAAGCAAATGTGCTTACTCATTGACTGTGAAAAATATCCCTCTGGAACAAATGTAGAACTATCCATCTCTTAAACAGAACTCTCGTGGGTTTTCCATATCTGCTTAACTGCTTTGAAAACATAGCTTGGAAATCATTCCCATGCTTTTGAAAAGTGGTCAGTTATTTAGACAGTTTCTACTGAACAGCCTGACCCCGAAATAATCAGGTTATTATAATGAAAAATATTTTAGAAAGGGATTCTCTGCCAGCTAACATGAAAAACTACACTGAACCAATGTTTAAGACTCAGTGTCACAGGCAAAAGTATCTCACTTTGTTGTTTGACAGGGTTGGTCACAAAAGTTCGTAGACAAGACCGCAGAGGAAGAAGCACAAGGTTTCAGAGTATCGGGCAGTATTTTAAAACCCTTTAATATTGCGCTGTTAGCTTCGCACATAGATGAAATTTTAGAGCACTTGATTCTGCATTTTAAAAGTGGAACTAGGGCAGAAAGTGGCTCAAAATTAGAAATGTCAGGGTGTTTAATTTTGAGGTGAGGATGTTTATTCTTAAAGGTATTGAACTCAAATAAATAGGACACCAGTAATATGAAACATGGATATGTTTTTTTAAATGCTATTTCCTGATCACTTAGAATGCTTTTTCCTTCCATTTTAGAATTTAAATTAATAATCTTTAAATCTTATTTCTATCAGAAGAGAAAGAAGGGTGTCTCTAAAAAGCCAGAGTCTAGATTAATTTAAACATTGTAATAAATGTCTAGGCTTTACATGCACCCTGTGTTTTATGGCATCTTTTATAGGTTTCTAGTCTTGTATTAGAATTCATATGAAGGTCTACTAAGATGCATAAAAAGATCTTCCTGGAGAAAAAGAAAAAAAGCTTTACCACATTAAATTAATGGGAAGAGAAGTGTACGACAAGGCCTCTGCATGGAAATTGAGAATAACTCCAGCATCCTCCCTTCCTTATGGGGCTACAGTGTCTCCTGCTGGCAACTTTCCTTCCAGAAGGACTAGCAGGTCCCTGCACTGAAGAAGTTTGTCCCAGCTGGCGCTGGTTAGAGCATCACAGAGACCAAGCTCATCCACAGCCCAAGGGAGTGTGCAGACACTGGGTACTAGAGAACAGACAGTTTCTGGCAGGGACAGTGGTGTGATGAAAGCCATTTGTGTCCAAACTTCGAAACTAGCAAGAATGCTCAGAAAGAAGTATTTGATTAGATCGAAAGATCAGTGCTTCAATAAATGAGGAGACTTGATTGGAAAAAACTGTGCAGACATTAAAGTTCCGCCAACAGTGAATGCAGAAAGTATATCTGGGCACGAAAGTAGAAGTTGATTACTGTAATACAGGGATGGCTTAGTTACTTTTCTCATTGCTGAGACAAAATACCTGATACCCAAAGTTAAAGGAGGAGAGGTTTATTTGGCTCACAGTTTGTAGAGGTTTCAGTTCATAGTTGGCTGGCTCCAAGGCAGGGTGGCGTGGCAGACAGGCAGAAGGCAGCAAGGTAAGCAAAGGGGACCAAAACAGCTTCTTTCTGCCACTTATATCTTATCCAGGCTGCCAGGATTAGGGCGGTGCCAAACCAATCATGAATTGATTTAGTAATCACATGTCCTTAATCCCAGCATCACACACTCTAGATTCAGCCATCTCTGAAAAAGCCCCATCTGTGACCACAGAGGCTTTAGGGGGGGACATCTAGGCACAAGCCACAACAAGGGATGAGTCGGAAAGAATGGAGAAAGAGATGGAAGAAACATTAGAAAAATTACAGGGAGAGAGATACTGTAGGTCATAATGGTTGATCAGAAACGAGTCAACACAAGTTTTAGAATGGGGCCAGCAGGAGTAGTGGTACCACCAACAGAGATTGTAGGTAGAGAGAATCGTCGGAGAAGTTGTTTGGAGAGGACCTTGGCTGTTTGATGTTTCAACTTTGCGTAAACCTGATGTGACCTTTGTGTAAACCGTCAGGTTCTGATTTGTGTAATAGTTGTCATGCTGTAACATAGAGGCTGAGGCTTCTCAGGTCATTACTAAAATAGGACTGAAGAGAAGAATTGTGGACACAGCAGAAGTTAAAAAGATGTTAAATAAGAAACAAGACCAAGGGGACGTATGTTTCTTAAGCGTGTGTAATTTGAGCTTCCAAGAGGGCGTCGGGCTGTCTCCCGGAGGCACCTCCCGAGAAGGGTTCAGCCCTGGTGCGCAGGCGAGGCAGCGTGGAGAGCCGTCCCCGGCTATACTCATCTGATTTGCGAGTAGAAAGATTTGCCTGGGTGCTCTCACATGGCGGTTCGCGAGAACGTCTTGTTTTCTTTGTCTAAATTAAGAACCATTTACTTGAGAGCGATGGAGACGTCTGACAATTTTAATTGTGGAAGCCTAGAAAAATACATTGTGCTATGAAATTCCTCTGCTTTCTATAGCACTACGCAGCATAACTGAAGACCATTTGGCTTTAGTTCATACTTGTCTAGTGAGGATAAAAATGAATTTGAGAGAAAATATGAACATTTTATAAGAATCAAATGAAATTGAGCAATATAGCGCTCCGTATTCTTCCATCTTACTGCAAATAGTAATCCTCCAGATTTTACAGGGAGTGAGCAACCCAGTGCCTCTCCCAACTGGGGAAAGTCATCAACAGCACAATTGCGTTCTCAGAACATACTTGCAAGGAAAGGAAGTTCAGAAGAATCAAACAAAGGCTCCCTCTCTTTAACTGCAGACCTGCAAAGCCCTGGGAGTGGACAGCGGAACAGGGAGCCCAGAATCGTAATCATGCTAGAGGTTGAGAACCTTCCTCCTCACTCTGGAAGATCTGCCCCATCTCCCTCTTTGAAATTCTGTCCTGCTCTTAATGTTTTCCATCTAATTTGTTCTCACACCAGGCTACAAGTAGGACACATCATTCTTGTTTCTCCCCAGGACCCACGTCTGACCAGAGAGCTAATCCCTCCAGCTTTTAAAGATCATTTAGTTTTTCTTCCCCTTCTTCTCCAAAAGCTGCTGTTTTGGTGGAGGCTTCCCTGCTCTCTCATGCTCTTTTTGCAGTTTCTTCTCCCTTTTCATCCCTTCTCTGTCTTCCACCCATTCTTCCTCCACAGCTAATCACTTTAAAACAGACGTGTTAGCAGGCCACTCCCCTTAGTACAGCCACTCGTGGCCTCGTTCAGATTTCTTGACTGGACACACAGGCCTCATCCCGACTCACCAGCCTTTACCCACACTCATGGACTCTACCACACTCCCTGTGGTTCTTCACAACTGCTCTGCTTGCCCACCCTTCTGTAGGATGGCAAATGTTTTGAGAGCCTTTTGCACACATGCCCACCTAGCCAGGTCATCTGTCAAGATTTTGTTAAAATGGTACCTCTCCGTCTCTTTCCCTGCAGGCCTGATCTGTCCCTCTGCTTCACACTAACGTCCGTTATCCCTGTATTTGTGATCATTTTCAGCCTCTCTCTCCATCTATGCCCTGAGCTCTGTAAGGACAGAACCTATCCATAAGCGTATTTGCAAGGCCAAGCACAGAACCTAGCACATAATAGCTACTCAAGAAAGTACAGTAGTCAGAGGTGGGCTTAATGCTTGAGCGATATTTACTTGTCTCATTAATGATGCTCACTGGCAAGCTTTCACATAAATCCTGTTGAAATATGTGTATATTTACATATATAGTATGTTACATATATGTTTGGGATATATACATTTATTTTTGCATATTAAAGTATGTAATTTAGAGCATATGCCCTAGTTATCATTTAAATTATTTTGAACACCCTTCAACTGATTTAATAAACGACTATGCAGTAAATTAATGCTATTTCCAAAAGTGTTTAGTAGACTGAAGTAAAATAACATTTTGAGAGAATCTAGTCTTTTCTTAAATTAAAGACAAACGAGTAATATGATGTGGATCAAAAACCAGTGAGTCTTCTTGAGAATTGAGATGGAAAGTTTACAGTGTGCACTTACGTACTGACATAATGAGAAAGGCAATGTCCCCGTTTATTACGAAGTGGAAAGTTTATATTAAAGCCAGTTGTTGTGCTTCAGTTCAGTTAGCAGATGTGGATGTCAATATTATCACAAACTCAATATTAGTACTGACGTTTTGTCCTTTCCTGAACGTGATTATTAAATCTAGCATTCCACTCCTTCATTCTGAACGAGGAGTAAACAACCTGGTATTTTCTTGTCACAGAAATCTCCTGGGTGTGCTGTTGTGGGACATTTATATAAACAAGCAGGGAGAGAAAAGGAAAACAGATTCATCATTAAGTTGTCATATTTAATCAGTAAGGTGATAATTGAGCCTTGATAGACCAAAATAGAAATCTTGAGAGTGGCTATCATGGGAAGACTTTCAAGAGGAAGAAAATGTTAAATCAACAGAAGAGATTTGTTTGTAACATTCCACCATTTTTAGGCATTTAGCAACAACAAAATGTAAAACACATGCGTAGAGAGTTTGGCTCGTTTATTTGTTTATAACTGCTCGTCAATTTGGAAAAGGTAGCTGATTAAAAATAATGTGTGTGGGCCTTTTTCTGAAAGAAGAAAGACATGAGAAAAGGTTGACAATTTAATTTATCCTTCTTTTTCATTCATTATTTTCACACTTTATCTCTGGTTTGGTATTTCATCCAGTTTCTCAACGTTGCATCCTGTTTATTCTGGGGATGCTTCCTGCATCAAACCTCTGTTACCATATCCTGCCAACAACGCAGTACTAAAACGGAAATTCGGGGAAAGTCACAGTAGGAACTACTGTGTATCTGCAGTAGGTTAATCAGATTCTGATACCCCAAAACTAACACAGTCCACAAGACTGATAGCCCAGCGCAGCAGTAAATTGTTTCCTAGCAGGAAATCCACAGTAGCAGTGTAATTTGGACAATGGGGCATTTGACAGCTAACCCATCAAAAGCAGCACACCCCGAGGAAGTCGCTCAGTTTTGGCTTTACATTCAACCAAGCATTGATAAAGCAGCAGCTAATCAATTTAGAATCAAAAAACGGCAAGGTTATTTATCTCTTTGCCAAAAGGGGGTGAGGTAGATAGTAGATTCTTGTGCCTGAGGACTCCACACTATGCACGTACCCAAGGGAGATGTTTCACCTGTACCTTCTGAGTGCCTTTCAAGTGTCACTTTTCTCACCATTAATAATCATGATTAAAAGTTAAGCAGTAATCTGCTCTCGATGGATTTATTTATGCAAAGTGACACAAAATAGCAGGGCACTTGGAGTGATAGAGTTATGCAAGATGACGCTCACAACGTCAAAGAAAGCATGATCTTTAAAGAATATGTACATGACATTTCTGTGTGAAAGTTTGCCTCATATAATGAGCCAGAAAGGGTTAAAGGATTGAAAGGCAAGAAGGATAATTTCTAAACCCAAACTGGAAAAGCAGTTCTTTGAATATTAGTTTTGGGAGATTTTTATATTAAGCAAGGTACACAGCATTGTTTCACTTGTCCCGCGGCTATTGACAAGACAGCGTGGAAGGGCTGTTGAGAAAGTTTAATGCAAGAGCAGCCAACCTGGCGGCCACTTGTTCTTTTCTACCTGAAAAAAGACTTCAGGTTCAAGGTCCACGGTGAGTTCCCCCACTTCCTGTAAGGAAGGACCAGAGATGCCCCTGAAATGAAGTCAAGAGAGATGCCAAAGCTGCAGCACAGAGAAACCAATGATGTCGTGAAACTGAATCCATCATCCTGTCTGCCAGGTGA
This sequence comes from Hystrix cristata, assembly GCA_004026905.1. NCBI lineage: Eukaryota > Metazoa > Chordata > Mammalia > Rodentia > Hystricidae > Hystrix > Hystrix cristata. Next base: position 9,672 of record PVJO010023324.1, on the reverse strand, counting down.
TGTGACCAAGCTAGGTAATTTGCTGTGACAGGTGGACTAAGCAGACCTATATCAGCATGCTATCACAGGTGAGGCAGCCAGGTGTAAGGCTACCTGAAATCCCAGCCATTTGAGAGGCTGAGGCAGGAGGACTGCAAGTTTGAGGCCATTGTGAGCAACTTAGCAAGACACACCTCAAAATGAAATTTTTTGAGGGATGTTGCTTAGTGCTAGAGCACTTGCCTAGCATGCATGGGCACTGGGTTCAATTCCCAGCACCACAAAAATTTTAAAAATATGTGAAACCAAATACCTGTGCTTAAGAGTAAGGAACTAAAGGCAAACAGAATTGAAAATGTTCCAAAGGCCAACATGTCTGTAGATTCCAAGATTAAAGTTATAAGATGTTATTATAACTGAGGAAAGTAAAATAAGTCAGATTAATACATACCGAATATGAAATTTTTGTTACCTGGAAAGACTATTAAAGAGTGAGCAACAAAACAAATGCAAGAGAAAGGGCATACAGTCCTTTATAAGTATTCTTATGGAAGTATGCCAGGCAGTTAAAAAAATGTTATTTATTTTGCTGACTTTTGTGATATTTGCCATTTTTTCAGATGTTTAATTTATGACTTCTCATTCTTAAGAAAACATTCACATTTATAGATCTGCTTACTTACGCATGAACGTGGATCATTCTTAAGAAAGCCTCCCAGATTAAGCTTCAGATCCCACAGAACTCGTTGTCTTTGGCAAGTCAAAGGGCAGAAGTCAGGAGCAAGACTTTTCGGTTTGCCTGACACTCGCTCTCACTGGCCACGCCTGGTGGGAGCAAACTCATCAGCACCCGCAGCCGGTTGGCTGGGGAGCATGGAGACCAGCTTTGTGCTTGGCTTCCTCTGGGCTCCTGCAGCAGTGGAGCTTTAGAAGCCCTAGAGTTGGGGCTTTGCACTTTTCTCTTGCTCAGACTCTCCTACATCCAGCTGTCTGGTGCATACACACACACACCCTTTGGCCTGTATAGTTTAGAGTTGCAGTCCACAGCCAACCACCATTCAATAGAATATGAGAGTTCCCCATTGTCTTAATATCTCAAAAGTCATGTAGATCTTTCATTCCAGTTTAATGTGTTAGCAGGGTCTTTGTTGCTGTTGTTCTTTTGGGCTATGTATTGTTAATATAATGTAATATAATACAATGTAATGTAATATAGTATAATACATGCACTTATATTGCCATTTAAGTGCTTGGTAAATGTATGTGTAATACTTAATGCAGTATTTGCAGATCTCCATTACTGACAGTAAAGCACCCAAAATTTAGAAGTAATCTATCAAATGATTAAGCTATATAATTTATTGTGGTAGTACAGTATCTGAGCTTATACATAGTCTTTAAATTGTAATGAATTTTTTGTTAAGGTTACTACCACTCCTGGTTTCTGTCTCACAGATCAGAGTATATAGGGTGGTAGGAGCGGAGTTGGTGATGATTGGGTGGTTTTCATTTTTGGAAAAGCAGCCAGGCCATGTTTATTTGAAAAGATAAAATAATATGTAAAAAGATAAAGTAAATGTTAAAAACAGTCACTGTGTCCACTACCATTTTCTTCTAGCAATGTGGCACCCCTAAACATATTCACGGTTCCCTTTCACAGCAGATCTGCCATGAACTTAAGCCATTCAATACCGTCGCAAATAATTTCACAAAAATACACAGTCAGGACATCCAGCTCCATGATGTAGCTCTTCAAAGTGGCCCTCTGAGATGTACTGTGGGAGTTCAATAGCAATGAGTGTTCTTACTTAGAATTGTAGTGTGCATCTCATTCTGTACCTATGAGAAATTCAAGTTGTTTCTTGTTGTTTGATGATATTGTAGTAAAAAAAATTTAAGTATATCGTTCCAAGACAAAAGCACATCACGAATATATGTATAGATGGTAATAATGTTAGGTATTGGAACTTAAAATGTATTTAGTTCTTAAATACGTTGATTTCTTTTCCTGTGGGCTGAATACAATTCTTTCTTAGCACAAAGTATATACTTAAGTATTTATGACAGTGAGGGTTTTAAATTGGCATTGCACGATTAAAGTAAAATATAAACTTTCATTATTCAGTTGTCCTGTGGTCCTTGTTTCTTTAATGAAGTTAATTAAAGTGGACTCTGTATTACTAGCTATGTATAAAGTAAAAGCTAAGTGCTTAATCATAGGAGCTAGATGATTATTTAATGACTTCTGACTAAATAGTGTAGTTTTACCCTCGGATGTTCATGAAATGGAATTGTCACACAGAAGGAAAGATGAGAAAAGAACATTCAGCAAATCAGAGGTTTCATTTGTTGGGACTTTTTTGATAAGTGATAATTTTTAAGTTATGATAAAAATGGTCACTTAAAATATAGAGTTCATTAGACATGAGGAAAAATATTGATTTCTAATAAGAAGTATATTAGTGATGCTGAGTAATTTAGCTTATTGATACTCTAAATCTGACCATGTTTATGAGACATAAAATTTGAACTGACAACATTGGTTTCATTTTAAAAATAAATTTAAATGTGCCAAATTATTTTAAACATTAAAATCAAAATAATTTGAGATACAAAATACAATAACTATCTAGATATGAGAACATAGTTAAAGCAAAAATGAGAGCCTGGGAAAATGGGACAAAACGTAATGGATTGCTATCCAAGTGAGCAAAGAAAGAGAGTCAAGTTGCTATAGAGGGCATGAAAATAAAGGAAAGAAGAAAGAGTTTTCAAAGCCAAAACTTTAAAGAGGATGTTCGCAAAGCTTCTAACAGGGGAGCAAAGGGCTAAATGAAATAAACATGACAATAATAGGTACCATTCTGCATCACCCAGCCCCAAGTCTCTCAGGGACTGTTCATGGTGCTTATCCGCAGCCCCGTCTAACCACCTGTGTCTGGGAGCAGCCCCTGCAGCCCTGCCATCTCCTCCCCTCCCTGGCTCAGGCCTGGGCTCTCTCAGGTCCTGGTTAGGCTGACCACTGCTGAGCACCAGCCCTGCAGTCTGTGAAACTAAATTGTGTGAAACTAAACCCAAAATTCCACAAGGAATGGGGTCAACCTATCAGTGAAAATAATAGCCCATTTGAGCGCTGCTGCCTTTTCTGACCGGAAGGCAAGCGCTCCATAGTCCTCTGGGGATGTTTTCTAAAAACACTCTGAAAGCTCACACATGTGTGCTGTGATTCTGAGAGAGCAGGATCCTCTGCCTAGGGACTGAGGCCTCGCTAACAGTGAAAAATGGTAGGTAGGAATGAGAAAGAGTCACGAGCACGTTAGGAAAGGTTTTTGCACAATTTAGTGTTATGTTTTCTAAGCTCAGATAATTGCTTATGAAAGACTTCAGCAAGTTACAGAAATGGTACTTCTACAAGGTAGTCACCGCATGGCACAAACCTATTTTGGGAAATCTTCCAATAGTGCACGGCACGCATCTGTGACCGAGACAAAAATCAATGCTTATGGATTTAGCAGTGTAATCCTATCGCTCGTTTTGTGAGATATGATTTGAAATGTAAAGTACGTTAAGACTTAAGTGAACTTGGAGGCACCGAGTCTCTTGGGTGTTTCTTAGTATCCTATTTATTATTGATCAGCCCATTTCTGTATTGTTTCTCTACTTCTTACCCTTGATATCTTTCCTCTCTTGCCCCGGTAGTCTTAAGTTATATTCATCAGAACCAATAAACTATCCTCAGTGTGAATGTTATATGCTTACTTTCAAAGCAGTAACAATTTTGTCATTCTCAAACCAAAAATGTAGCTACGTGGCCAATTGGATTAAGTCTTCAGATACGAGTAACATGCTAGCTGAAGTGTCTAAGAAGGAAAACTTCCCTTAGTTACATGACACATAGTCACTAAGTCAGCTACTTCTAAGTAACCTTAAACCCTGATCACTGTGTTTAGCACCATCAGGAAGCCACTAGTATGAAATTTTAGAAATTGTAATTTTTACTCGGACTTTATCACATCGCATTTCCTCTGCTCTTCAACTTACTATGAAAGGCCAATTTAGTGCATTTCAGTATAGTTGTGACTATCTGTTAGAGGTACTGGGACAAAGTACCCCGCCCTTCTAATGCTTCTGGTCTAGGGATCCCTCATACTCTTTTTATGGGAAGCTGTTACTAATTAGAATTTTCATAGGCCATGATTGTTTCCAAATGCAAAAAGTTTGATTTATTTTAGCTTCTGAAATGATCATCTGCCATAATCACCTGAGGATGTCATATAATGACTAGTTAGTTACACAGGCTTTCATTAGTATGTTAACCTGTTTGAGATAAAATTCTGTCCAGCTTGGTAAAGGCACTTGCCATTAGTACATTATAACTTACCTGAGAATCAGATTTTTAGTTATTCTGAAAGTCATTTACACTTTACATTTACTGTGTGCATTTGGTGTGTGTGATTCAAATGACCTGTTAAAACTAGAATTTTTATTAAGGACAGCATATTCCGGGGAAAGGGTAGACTATTTCATGACCTGCCAGTGAAAGTTAGTCTGGTCTCTACTTAAATAGTGAATCAGGAATTTGTATTAACTAGGTGGCTTTCAGACATAGGCAAATGTAGTGAAAGAAAAGAACATAAGTAATGCATGAATGAAAGTCATTCAAAACACTTCCATCCAGACCCCGTGTGTGAAAATAATAACTGCAAGGAGGGGCGGGGAGGAGCCCGTTCCCGTGGGCTTGAGCTCTGCTCGCTTGGAGGCATACCTACATTTTCAAAGCAAGCCACTTACTGGGAGGGAATCCTTCTGAGGACTATGAACACTATGGGTAATATCTGCTTACACACGTAGTCTGAGTCTTTTAAAAAGTTATTTTGTGTTTTAGAAAAGCAAATCCACAGAATGACCTTCAGCTACTATTAATCCATCTAAATGCAAGGCGTGAGTGCTGAGCACATCTGCTCTCTGTTAGCTGAGAACCCCCCTGCTGCCAGCCGGCCCCCACTCCCGCAGGTCCTCTTGGGGCTGAGATAACTCAGGGAGAGGTCTTTCTTTGCTGGCAAGAACCGAGTGCATTTAGACTAATCATTAAACCCATTACCTAACAAAGTGCATGTTCTCAAGGAGCACAGAGGTACTTGGCAATGAATTAATCAGTAAAATAGACTATGAGAAGGTGAGATTAGCGGGCTCAGGAAAGATCAGAATGCCAGGGGATGCCAAGGCGCTCCTTCAGTTGCCGTAAACCTGCACCCAGCGCGAGGGATTTTTCTGTTAACAGTTCAGAATTCTGTCTGGGTTTGGTCTCTCTGTTGGCTCTGTGCTGTGTTAAGACTGCGGCTGGACAAGCACCAGAGTTTTCCTGGAGCTTGATAGGGAGAATCGTTTATTTGAATAATTGATCATTCAATTAGTAAAGCAAATGTTGAACAGTTGGACAGCTCTTTTTATCAGTGTTGAGGGGAAGTAATTGGCTGTAGTTCATTATAGCAGAAAATTGAAAAGTGTGATTTTAAGATAATATGAGATAAAACCTCCCCCACCAAATACGCTGCCTTACCTAGTTTTTTTGGCCATTGTTGTTTGATTTTCTTTCCCCTCACTGCTATTACATTCCTAAACATAATCAAGCCACTGATTACATTCCCCGAATACCTCTGAATAGTGAGTTGCTTATATAAATTGTGTCAAATGTTAAATAATTCTGCAGAGGTGAAGCCTGTGAGTGGAGAATATTAGCACTTCATGGGCCTGGAAACAACAGAGAAAGTGTGGACCAAAAACAGACAGCAAAGCACACCACTAGAGAGATTTCTCTGTGCCCAGTCTGCTCAATTTGTAAGAAACTATGTTTACAAGAAAAACCCTCACATATTAAAAAGTCAGATTTGAACTTTTAAGAGCGAAGTATAGAATGGATGTCAGTTGTATTGTGGGTAATGATGCTTTATCTGAAAAGTAATTTAAAAATATTTAATCAAGAAAGAGATGGGGGGGCTGAGCATTTAGCTCAGTGGTAGAGTGCTTGCCTAGCAAGTGCAAGGCCCTGAGTTTGAGCTCCAGCACCACCCCCAGCCAAAGAAAAAGACCTGTGTGAGCTTATTCTCATTTCAAGGGGATGTCAAAGGTTATATTTTGGTTCAAAATTATATATTTGTGAACTTTATTATCATAATAAAGTGTTTCATAGCGTCACCTGAACATTTCAAGAGATTCTCTTATAAATTGGAAGGAAAAAATTTAAGCCCCATGTCAGTGAAAAAACAAAAATGAAATTCCTTAAGGTCTGAATTGATTGCTGGTTCTCAAGATGATCCTGTTGTAAACCAACATAAATATTGACATCCCAGCACAGTATTTATATATGTGCTTGTTCACGTAGAATATGGAAGCAACTTTAACATTTAAGAGGAATCTATTTTCTGTTTGTTTCTAATGCAGATTACTTTATAGCTCAACAACGCAGGATGTAGAACAAACATACTTGTGAAAACAAATTCACATTTGCATATGTGTGTATATACATACATACATACACACAAACTCTGTACACATGCAAATACATATATGAAGTGTATATTTTTCTATATTGAGAAGGTATAGAGCGCTCAAGGACAGAATTTTAACATGTATTAATGAATCAAATATCTATCCTACAGATGTTCACTTATACTTTATTTTCTGTATTTTAAAAATATTTCTGGATGAGAGATAACTTCTATAATATTAAATAGGGAGCACTCATATTTTAGTACTGGATTTAAAGGGACTATCTAAAAAATTTTGCCATCAGGAATATTACTTTTCATTTTAGGTACTTTACTCTTTGAAAATGCTCCTTCTAATCCTACTTTCAGTGGTTTTTAATAAGGAATGTTTGATCTTATCAAATACCATTTTGTCTCATTTTAATTATATGATGTTTTATGTTTTCACATAAGCACTTCTTATTCACATATTTTCTTTATAACAACCATTTTTGCATTCCTACTTTTGTTACTCAGTGTAGAAACAATATTGACTTATTTTAGTTGGTTTGAAATAAGCCATTGTGTTTTAGCTGTGCTCAGAAGTGTGAGAAGAATCTTTAGAGGATGTACTTTGATATTGCTTCCTTTTGTTAATTTTGCCTGTGTTTAAATGTTGTATTTAATTTTGTCCTTCAAAACCAATTTATTGTGTTGATTCAGAACTCCTACTAGTTATTCTCAATGTCTTTTTCTGTAATCATTTTCTAATTCAGCTTTGCTTTTGTTCATCTTACTCAAATGTTCATTGAGAATCTACTGCATGACAAGCCACTAGACAGGGGGATGAAGGAAAGATAAAATATGACAAAACGCCCACTTCCCAGTATCTGCTGTTACCATATTATTTTCTACATCAATTCAACTACTGAATGCTTGAAGTACTGATTTAAGTATTCAGTATTCAATTCAACCTATTATATTATTCTAATTTAGTACCCAGGACATTTTTAACTTACTGAGAATTATAATGAGATTTTTTCCTAAATACCATAATTACTTTATGTGTGTACTATATTTGAACCCAGGCTTTTCTGCTTCATTTGTCTCCTCTTTTGAAGGGGCCTGATTGCACCAATCTATACCACCATTAGGTCTGGATTAGAACAATTTTTCAGTGTGAAGATTGCTTTACTATATTCAGTAGGGGAGAGAAGACGCCATGCAACAGCTGGAATACCATGTAAACAATTACATGTGCATTTGTGTAGGTAGGTTCACCTAATTTAGGTCTCAGATACATGGATGCCAAACACATAGGCCAGAGGGTCCCCATTCTGGCCTTCTTCCAACTCTGTCACTCCTCACCCACCTCCTGGTCTAGATTATGCTGGGTGGGTGGGGGTGGGATACTCCGGTCCTCTGCTCCACTGACTCTAACTTGGTTTTGGGACCTGCATGGACCTGTTCATATCTGCCTTCCAAGAATAAACCTTGCTGTCTAGCGTGTAAATAAATCCCTCAGTCTGAAGAGCAGCAAGGAGCAACTCTTTGAAAAGTACGCGGCAGAACCTGGGCGTGGACTGGGGTGGACACTGGGCTGTGCAAGCTGCCTGGTGTGAGCGAGGGACCTGGTGTGGGAAGGGTGCCTTCGTTCTTCCCGTGTCCCAGGGAGCTCAAAGCACTTAAAGAATGAGAGTTTGGGACTTAACCTTTATAATACGTTCCTGGGAGGTATATATATATATTTTTTTTTAATTGGAGGATAAAAATATTTTATGTAATAATTTGTTTGCTTCATTTATGATCTTGAGATAGTCAGGTATATAGTGTGCAGGCCTCCACTTGCAGTCTTGGCCCGAGTCCTACAAAATGTTGGGGATGATCTCAGCTGAAATATTATTTGCCTTTGCTTCCTTGACTTTCCTAATTGACATGGGATTGGTCCTTGAGGGCTGCAGCTTTGACACCCTATTCCTGTCTTCTTAATGTCAGAAGCACATACTTGTCAAGTTTCTGCTTCTGACCCAAGGCTTAATTCAGACCCATTCTTCAGATTCAGGGAGAGGATGACAGTCGGAGGCCAACCGAAGACATGTGTTGTCTCTTGTGTTGCCATTAGAGACTGTTATGAGAAGAGCGCCTTTATACTTAGAATTGCAGAAAATTGAGAGGACACAACATGCTCACCTGGCCTGCTTACCTTGACACCTAAGAGTTCAACAGTCAGAGAGGAGTGAATGGAAAATGCCTCCCTCCCCACTTAGATCAAAAGAATCAGTGTCTTTCATTTCCAATCCCATACTCTCGTTCAGTCCTATAAACTCGAAGTTTGCTGGCTTATTCAATGAGTATTTGGGTTTTGGTTGGTTGGTTGTTTGTTTTGTTTTTTGAGACAGGGTCTTGCTATGTATTCTAGGCTGGCTTTGAGCTCACTATGAAGCCCAGGCTGGCCTTGAACTCTCGGTGATCCTCCTGCCTCAGCTTCCCAGGTGCTGAGATTACAGGTGTGTGTCACCACACCCAGTTTAATAGCTGTTTGTTGAGTGCTTGCCTTGAGGTATAGCAGTGACTCAGGCAATACCTCAAGGAAAAGCATTTCAGGATGCCGCAGGGAGAGGTGTGGCCAGATTTCTTAAGCGAATCAAAGAAGTACACGCTGAGAAAGGAGTTTCCGGCACTTGAGTGTGAGGCGTATTGTGATGTAGATTTGATTTTCTTTTTTAATTTTCTGTTTGCTTGTTTGTTTTTGCAGGACTGGGGAGGAACCCAAGGCCTTCACACTGAGCTACCGCCTCAGGCTCCCCCCGCCACCCCTTCATTTTGAGACAGGGTCTCACTGAGTCTCCTGCGCTGCCCAAGCAGTGCTCAGGCTTCCAACCCTCTTACCAGCCTCTGCAGAGTGCTGGGAGTATAGGCGTGAGCCACGATGCCTGGCTCCTTGGTTTTTATGTCATCTTGAGGGTGTCTTCAAGAAGGTGATCTAGGACTTACATTTCTAGGGTCTGTCAGGGTACTGGGCTAGGTTAAAATGCAAACATTTACATGTTTGAAGTTTGGGGTATGACTGAAAAATATGGGGTGTGATTAAATTTTTAAATTTATATTACAGTGGAAACATTGCAATTAATCCCACTCAAAATACTCCCCTTGGGGCTGGGGATTTAGCTCAGTGATTAGAGTGCTTGCCTTCCAAGCACAAGGCCCTGAGTTCCATCCCCGGCAC
>PVJO010023323.1:7500-26413 GCA_004026905.1 Hystrix cristata | reverse complement strand
TTTTTTTTTTTTCTTTTTTGCTGTGCCAGAGATCGATCCAGGGCCTTGCACACAACTGGCCAACATGCTAACACTGAGCTATAGCTCCAACACTTTTGAAATAGGATCTTGCTAAGCTGCTCAGGGTGGCCTCAAACTTTCAATTCTCCTGCTGCAGCCTCCCCACTAGCTGGGATTACAGGTGTGCACCATAACTCCCAGCTTCAGATCAATCACTGGCTTCTTCACAGCGGCTGGATATATATTTCTAGGCTCTAACCTAGGCCTACTGAATCAGAATGCATAGGAGCGGATGCCAGCAGCCTCCTCCCTTTAGAGTTCCCTTGTGCTGGGCATGGTGGCGCACGCCTGCAATCCCAGCACTCGGAGGCTGAGGCTGGAGGATCACTGTGAGGTCAAGGCCAGCCTGGGCTACATAGAGAGAACCTGTCTCAACAAAACAAAACATATAAAGTTCCCTTGTGATACGACACACAGCCAGGAGTGGGAACCACTGAATTAAATAACTTTAAAGGCTCTCTCCAATCTGGCAGTCTTAGCCCCTGCTTTCATCTGGAAAGGCATCACCATAAGCCAGGAGAGTACTGTTCATTGCATAGAATAATAAAACCCAGCAAGTTTAGGAAATTAAAATGGCATGATGTACACAGCAACAAAGCCTTGCAGCACAGTAAAGAATGGAAACAGAAGGTTTACCATGTCTGTGGAGGGAAGAAACATTTTAACTACTGAAAAAAATCAAGGAAGGTAAGGATAATCTGAACATGAGAAAATTTAAAAGAATTGTGTTGACATAACTGTAAATAAGGACAAAGAGGTGTAATAGATATTATATAAAAGGAAGATAATATACAAAGGAGAGGAGTACTAGAAAGAAAGAAGGGGAAAAGCAGAAAGGCAACAAAGGAAAGAAAAGGGAAAGGGAAAATATGGAAAATGATGAATAAACCTGCTGCAAATAGACAGGGAGGGAACGGGGGGGCGGGGAAGAGGGGGGAAAACCAAGATGAATCATGTATAGGTCCAAAATAAATGTAATGAATGTGACCATTGTATGTAAAATGTACCAATACATGTTCTTGGTTTAAAATAAATAAAAATTAAAAAAAAATAAATAAAAGAATTGTGTTGAATGTAATGAAACACAAAGAGGAAAGCGAGAAAACGAGAATATTACAACTGTAAATGAGAAAGGCTGACCACCTAAAGAAATGACACATTTTTTATTAGAGTATATTTCCGAACTAGGACCCTGGAATCTGAAGGTTTGCATACATGTGGAGTTTTAGTCACTTCTTTACGGTACCACCCAATTTAGGTTTTATCACTGCTTACTTTCTGACTTAACAGGCACGTGGTACCTTAAAGTCAATCACCTTTCAGCTGGGGATTTAGCTCAGTGGTTAGAGTGCTTGCCTCACAAGTACAAGGCCCTTAGTTTGATCCCCAGCACCAAAAAAAACAAAAGTCATTCACTTTTCTTCTCAGTGATAATAAAACCTTTTTATCCTTCCATGTGATAACTTCTTCTAACGTCAACAATTAATCTCCTATCAAAAGGAATTTTAGGGACTACACCACAAATAAGAATTTAAAAATTTAAAGGAGCAGTACAAAAGCAACATTGTTTATGAGAATGAAAAAAATCAACCTGACAGTTGCCAAAATTGGAAGCAGGTGTGAATCTACGTGAATAAAGGAGACGGGTTCTTGTACTGATAGGGTGCCAACTGTCACACTCCATAGTCTATCCTTGGTGGCCACAAATATAAAAATACATGTGTGTGACAAGGGATGAACAGTAAGTTAGGGTGACACAAATCACTGGATTCTTTTTTTCACCCTGAAAAAGTTTCCTATTACTTAGTTTTGTTTTAATAAAAGGAAACCTTTCTTCATATTGGATAACCAGAAAGTTCCCATCAATCGAAGCTGGTGGCTTCTTAGGGAGTACTGTGCCATCAAAATACTTCCCTCACCTACCTGGTCATCGATGACTAGAACTCCTAGCCAGGGTGGTGGTACACACCACTAGAGAAAATGAGTGGCGGCACCAGAGAGCACTAGAAAAAGGCACTAGAAAAAAATGAGATATGAAAATGGACCAAAGAGTAAAAAAGTGGGGGTTGGGGATTTAGCTCAGTGGTTAGAGTGCTTGCCTAGGAAGCCCAAGGCCCTGAGTTCGATCCCTGGCACCAAAAAAAAAAAAAAAAAAAAAAGCATAAAAAAGTGAAGTTGGGGCTGGCTGGGCATGGTGGTGCACATCTGTAATCCCAGCACTCTGGGAGGCTGAGGCAGAAGGATCACAAGTTCCAGCACAGTTTGGGCAATTTAGTGGCTTCACCAGATCCTGTCTCAAAATTAAAAGAATAAAAGAAAGGAAAAAAGAAAGGAAGAAAGGGCTGGGAATATAGCTCAGTTTAAAGGCCCTGGGTTCAATTCCTGGTACTAGGGGGAAAAAAGTGAAGTCGGGGCACCATGGATAACCCCAAGAAACCTCCTGAGTTTTCTGAAAAATGGTTCCTACCTCACAAAGGCTCTACTGAGTGGAAAGGGTGGCAGGGACATAAGAGTCCTTGTGTGCCCCGCCCCCTCTCCAGGGCATGGCCCCTTAAAAGCACTTGAGGACCCATCCTGGCCTTGGCCTGCAGGTGGAGCACTTCCAGGCTGGGGAAAGATGGTCCTGTCCTACGTTATTCCTTTATTCAAAAGGAGAAGAAATGGGCTGGGGATTTAGCTCAGTGGTAGAGCACTTGCTTAGCAAGTGCAAGGCTCTGAGTTTGATTCCCAGCACACCCCCGCACACACATCAAAAAGGAGACGAAATAACTAAGGTCCCAAATAACCTGCACACTGGCAGAAGGAGCAAGTGCACTGAAGTCACACAGCTTCCTTGTTAAGGAGCTGCAGTTTCTCTGAAGTTGTGTGTTCTCCTTTGCTCTTGGCCCATGCACTGAAGTCACACAGCTTCCTTGTTAAGGAGCTGCAGTTTCTCTGAAGTTGTGTGTTCTCCTTTGCTCTTGGCCCAATCCTGCCAGCCCCAATCTCTGGTCTGGAGAACGGTGAATGCAGCAGAAGGCAAGGGGTGATGAGTCATGGGGCTCTGGGGGAACTGGCAAAGGAGGCCCAAGGCTTCCTGCAGAAGAGATGAGAACTCTGCAAGGTATTGACAAGGAAAGTCTGGGCGCTCCATTGCCACGAGCAGGGCCTGCGCCCACACTGAGCCTCCAGGCTTTCACAAACGTCCTGCAGAAGAATCTGGCTCATACTCTAAGGGCACCTTCACAGATGGACTATACCTATACATCTGAGAGGAGGGAGCAGGCACTTTGCAGAAGTCTTAGTCTGCCTAATCTGAAGCTTTAGTCTGAGGAAGATAAGCTGCCCTTCCATGCTCAGCTCCTGAGACCTCCCAGCCCAACCACAAAAAAGATGGAGTTGGAAAGGCTGGCAGGATTCTGAAGGCCCAGTCCTCTCCACATTGGGCCTCACGGTCTGGTTTGGACTTAGGACCCCCCGAGGTTGATTTTACACCCTAAACTGAGCCCTGCCAATCTCTTCCCACCTTACCCTGAACCATCCCAGTTTAGGGCTAGAAGTGAATATAAGGACAACTAACATTTTAGGAACGAGGAGGCAAGGTATCCCTGCTGGCCAGAAGTACAGACTAAGGCCAAAGGCTATCCGGTGGACAGGAAGACAAGATCCTAATGCCACCTGGCCCCCCAGGGTTCGTGCTAGCTCCCCGCAGGAATACAGAAGGGACTCAGGGGTGTGATACCAGATAGGAGTGATGGTCTCATACCCGTTGACTCTGTGGAGGAGTCTGGGTTGCCTGGCCCAGCTTCACCAGCAGGCTCCCTGGCTTCAGCAGGGGTCCCGCCCTGGGAGTTCTCAGCAGCCATGGCCTCCGGTCCTTTGCCCTCCTCCTCAGTAGGGAGCTGGGCATCCACACCAACTTCCAGCACTCGGATGGTCTCGTGGCCTGACATCACGATGACCTGCAAGCAGAAAACGGGGACATTTCTGGGGGAGAGGGGCTAGCATGGTCCCTGGGGCTGAGCTTTGGGTGTGGATGGGGGACAGTGGACACTTCGGGAAGCAGACTTCCTATCCAGAGGCCTGCTTGCTCTCTGAGAAGGCCAGGGCCAAGCCCAGACTACCGCTCCCTGATTCCAGGCAAAGAGCTGCTAGGAGAAAGTAGGCCCTGGGGACAGGGAGAAGGGTCTGACACAAACTGGACGTCCCACTGAGCCAAACCCCTTGGGAGCTATTTCTATTTGTTCTCCTTTGGGGATTCAGTTCAGGAAGTAGAAAATGACCTATCCCATAACCTGCGGGGATGTTCTCTTGGGGGCTGGGACACTGGAGTGTGGCTCTGAGAGCTCCTGACACAGTATTCACACCTTAAATTGACCCAGGGAATAAATCAAATCTGTCTTTTCTTCCCTTCAAACCACCGGGAAGTTTCTCAAAGCTAAAGGGCTGAGAATTGAAGCCCCATAGTGCTATGCCACTTTTAAGCTCAGGATACCTTTATTTCCAAAACCCTACAGTGAAGGGCCAGGATTTCCCTGCAAACTAACTTCCTGGAAGAATGGTTGGACACCCTGAAGACACAGCCTCTCCTGCTTCACGCTGCCCTGGCACAGTCAGGTGGCCGACACCTCCCGGGCACCCAGGACCAAACAGTCCCTGGGCTTCCTGGATACTTAGTCTCCTGCTCCTACTCCCTGCACTCAGCTCAGCATGGAAGTGCTGCCATTTTGAGGCCCTTCCAGAATCAGAGACCAACACTATGCAGGAAACAGCTTTATGTCGGCCGTGTTCAGCCCTCAATCTATGCCTGAAACGCTTCCACAACACACTCCTGAAGCCTGAAAATTGGACCCAGCCAGAGATTGTGCTGTAAAAAGTGACAATGTGACCCATCAGGAGTGTATGAGTGAAATAAATCCCCCAAAGCAGGTCACTTCTGCTGACTCAAACTTGACCTATGAGAAATTTCACTCCAATTACATTTTAAAAGGTGTTAAATTTTTTTTGCCCCTTAAAAAGGATATAAAGATTAAACAATCATTGCAAAAATATTAAAAAACACAAGCCAGGGTTCGGGATTTAGCTCAGCGGTTAGAGTGCTTGCCTTGTAAGCACAAGGCCCCAAGTTCAATCCCCAGCACCAAAAAAACAAAAACAAAAACAAAAAAAACACAAGCCAGAAGAAAAAAATAGAGTAAACCACCTGATGGTCAAGTCTTTCTTCATGTAAAGTCATACACATCTGTGTACTTTAGTTTCTATTTTAAAGTCACCACTTCCATTCCCAAACTCAGCCCCTGAGAAATCCTAGCTGGGCAACTCTCCCTGGACAGGTAAAGTAGCCATGAACTTTGGTGAGGAAACAATGCCGAGGGGCTCTGTGGAATCTTTGTCCCTTGCCTACATCCCTTGGTCCACCACTCTCACACCCTCGCCTCTTCTTGCCCCCCAAAATACCTGCTCATTGACAGTCAGAGATGACTCGGACCCGGCTCCAGGATCCATGGTCCCTGGTCAGGCTGGGGTGGGGGCTGGCCCACACCTAGTGTATCCTGGGTGAGATGGAATTGGAAAAGCAAACACTGATATGGCACAGTAATAAAGTTCCCAGACCATCTAAAAAAGTCCAAAAATAGAACCGTAGGAGGACAAAGAAGCAAGACACTACCAAGTGTCT
This sequence comes from Hystrix cristata, assembly GCA_004026905.1. NCBI lineage: Eukaryota > Metazoa > Chordata > Mammalia > Rodentia > Hystricidae > Hystrix > Hystrix cristata. Next base: position 20,697 of record PVJO010023323.1, on the reverse strand, counting down.
ACAGAAGTTGAGAGAACAGGACTTTAAGAACTTCCTACAGCATCCTAAAGAACCTACACACAGGAAGCGCTGTGCTTATTTGTGACAAAGGAAAGGGAGGGTCGGGCATCGTCCCTGGAGTTTCCTCAGTCCAGTGGAGGACAGCACACCCAGCGGTACCCAAGGTGACTCTGAGAGACACTAGGAACCTCAGACAAAGGTGAGAATCAGTGTTTCTCAGGGGAGCAATCTGGGCAGAACTTCCGGGAAAAAGACAGCAAAGACATAAATTAGGTAGGTGGAATGGCACATGCTTATAGTCCCAGCTACTTGGGAGACTGAGACAAGAGGGCCACTGGAGCCTAGGAGGTCCAGACCAGCCTTGGCAGCATAGCGAGAATCATCTCAAAAAAATTAAAAGGCACAAATCAACACAGTGGTCTTCAATTTTAACATGCATGATTATCATCTGGAGTACTTAGTAAAAATGCAGATCTCTAGGTCTTTTAGCCCTAGAGCCCTCAGAGACTCTGATTTGGGGGGTGAACCCCACAGAATTAGCTCTCAGGTGATTCTGTGGCAGAGGCCTAAGGACCCTAATGGCCCGTACACAGAGGTGGGACATCCCAGATGGGTGGAACAGCCTGCCACGTGCAGTAAGGAGTGGGTGAGCCCACGTGGGACAGGTTGTCTGGAGCCACAAACCACAGTCATGTAAGACATAAAGGAAATAAAGGGGATAACATTTACATAGGAAACAGGGCAATTAACATTTCATCTGAGTGCCTATGGTGGGCTAAGTATTTTACGTAACACTAATTGATGTATTACTTACACCAGCTCTAGGGGGTGGGAGATAGGGACACTATTATCACTGAGTTACAGTTGAGGAAACCAAGAGAAGTGTTCTGGATTCCACACTTTTCCCTTCCTTTTCTCCTTTCTCCCCTGGGCTTTCTTGTTGTTGTTTGTGGAGCTGAGGATGGAACCGAGGCCCCCATTTGTGCTAGACAAGCACCCTACCATTGAACTCCCCCAGTCTCCACCCTATTTTAATTGAGGTAAAATTCTGCTGTGGTCTGAATGTTTGTGTCTCCTCCAAATTTGTATGTTGAAATCCTAACCCTCAAGAATAGAATTAGTGTCTTTATAAGAGACCCCAGAGAGACTCTGATCTCTTCTACCCTGTGAGGCCAGAGCAAGAAGCGTGTTTGTGAGGAACAAGCCCTCGCCAGACATCAGTGTCTTCATCTCGGACTTCCCAGCCCTCAGGATTGTGAGATGTAAACTCTTTTGTTTATAAGCTAATTATTTTATGATATTTTATTATAGCAGCCCACACAGACTAAGACAAGTGTATATAACCTAAAAGTCACGATTTTATTTAATTTTTGTTGTGTTGGAGATTGAACCCAGAACATTTTGAATGTGCTGTACCACTGAGCCACATCCCCAGCCTCCACGTAACCATTTCACAGTGCACAATTCAGTGGAATTAAGTACATTCACAATGCTGCACAACCGTCACCATTTCTTGTTCCAGAATGTTTTCATCAATCCAAATGGAAAATCCATGTCCACTTGCAGACACACCCCTTCCAGGGCCACCTCCCAGTTCCTGGTAACCACTAATCTGCTTTCTCTCTATATACGGATTTGCCTAATTTGGATATTTCATATAAATGGAATTGTACAGTATGTGCCCTTCTTTTTCCCTAGCATAACTATTTGGGGGCAGTGCTGGGGATCAAACCCAGGGCCTTGCACTTGCTAGGCAAGTGCTCTACCACTGAGCTAAATCTCCAACTCCTGCCATAACGTTTTTAACGTTCACCAGTACAGTAGCATGTGGTATTAGAATTTCATTCATTTTCATGACTGAATAATATTTTATTGTATGGATCAAATTACATTTGTTTTATCCATTCACTAATTGATGGAAACCCAGGCCAAAGAGAAGCAAAAACCTCTCTTGTCTCTTAGTCTCTTACTAGAGACATGTACATGTCTTACGTAATAAACACCTCTGTAGACACTGAACATTTTGACACTTTGTGTGTGTTCCCCTTGTTTGCTATTTGTGTGCCTCCCCCTGGGCCTGCTCCCTTCCTTGCAAGGAACTTTCCACATTTTTTTTTTTCCCCTAGCCTCAGGCTGCAGCCCAGTGTCACTGACCAAACAGCCATCTTCGGTTTGCCTTTTGACCATTTCCCCAATGACCAGGAAATGCGCGTTGGGACGGCCTCCTTTGAGGCCCAGATGCCCACCCATGCCACCCTGAGAGCCAGGGAAGAGAGACAATCAAGTCTGTTTTAAGAGAAGGGGCTCCTGTCCCCACCACAGCAGAACAACATAAACAGATCAAAACACAGCTGATCTGGTTAAAGCTGGGGCTGGAGCCGGCACCCACCCAGAGCCTCCTCACCTTCTTTCTCCAGGGAGTCAAGTTGGATAAACACCTGAACCAAGCGTCTCGAGGCACCTGGATGGCTCATTTATCCCTGCTCTCTGGTGCTAGTGTCCAAAACTCAGGCAAGCTCCAAGCAGGATGACCTGTGGGCGCTCAGACATCAGCTCTCAACCCAAGAACCAGAGAGGTCTGGGCCATCGGGAGATTCAGCCCAGAGGGATGAGCCAGAGGACCTGGTCTGTTCATTCTCCTCCTCTGGGACCTACCGTGGTTTAAGGAAATATTCCCAAACACCCAGGAGGAGCTCTGAGAAATCCCGATTCAGAATTTCCTAGAACAGCCTGAGATCCTATTAGGAGAAATCCTGAAATGCCTTATTCTCTGTTTATTCCACAAGTACTTCTGTGGCTACTGTGTGCTGGGCATTTTGGATGCAATGGAAAAAAAAACCAAATTTCTCATCTCTGAGAAGCCTGCGGTCCAATGTGGAGGTAAAGGAAATAAAAAGGTAAGCACAATCGAGCATGTTTAAGTGTCATGGTAGCCATATAGAAGGCAGCGGAGGACCCCAAGGTTGGCGTCTAAGGTGGTTTTGTGTGATCCTTGCTCCCAGGAAGGTGAGTGTTTTAAGCATGAAATGTTACATAAGAAGAATCTTATCCTATGTGGGAAAATGGAACTTATAAGAAATTCATTCACATTTTTTACTCAGATCCATCTTGGTGGTTTTAATCACTCGCTCAATGTGGTTGGAGTTTCTGATAAAGTATCTTCTTACTGCACAGTCATTGTGGGGGGCAGAGGGTGCTCTAGGTGAAGTTAGCAGACGCCAAGGGATGGCTGGGTAAACTCACTTTACTCTTATCTGTATTCAAGTAAAAGAAAACAACATTTGCTGAGAAATCACCTTTCCTCCTGCTCCCAACCCTTCCTCCTCCTTTGGAACCCAGGACCTTCCCACTGAGCTACATTCCCCAGCCCTTTTTTTTTTTTTTTTTGCTTCAGTATTTTTATTTTGGGGCAAGATCTAGCTAAATTGTCCAGGCTGGGCTCAAACTGGCAGTCCTCTTGCCTCAGCCTCCCAGAGTGATAGGATTACAGGCACGTACCACCCTAATGCTCTCTGGTTAGTCTGTTGCCATCAGCATCTTCCACTCTACATGGTTGTCCCTGCTTACGTCCTGCAGAGTCACCACTCTGAGGAGCAGAAGACGAGGACCAGGGAGCTGGGGCTGAGCTGCGTGGGGCAACCAGTCCAGTCTTTGCTCCCTCCCAAGGGGATCTCGCCCCATCCAGCAACTACCACACCTAACTCTGCAGCCTGGACTTCATCCAGAACTCTGGGTTCCTCAGGCCAGCTACCTAGTGACTGCTCACATCCTCTCAGCTCAACACACTGCAACCAAACTCCCAGTTTTCACCCTCAAACTGCTCCATTTGCACACAGCCTTCCCCGCCCCAGCAGTTGGCAGCTTCAGCTTTCTACAGATGCTCAGGCCTTGCTGCCACCCTGGACTTCTCTGCCTGGTTTACCTCACATTCGCTTCTTCAGCAAATCCCGCTGGTTCACAAGCTGGAAGGACCAGACTCCTCCCTCCTCTTACCGCACCACCTGGTCCACTTGGCTTTACTCGGCCCCTCCCGCACACACATAGTATCTGCCCGCGCCAGGCTCCAAGCAGGCAAGATGTCAAGTTGTCGCTGCCTGGAGGATTTTCTGTATGTCCTCCCACCTTTTCCATTCCTGGCCCCGTAACAGACTTCCCATTCTACCTGGTGAAAAATAATCACTGAGAGTTTACGAGACTCAGGGCCTTCCCACATAGCATTAGGGTTAGGAGCATGCTCTGAAGACATTAGGTTCTTAATTGCAGCTTTTATTTTTTGTAACACACTGGGAGTCCAACTCCAGGGTGCTCTACCACTGAGCTACATCTCCAGCCTTTTAAAATTTTTATTTTGAGACAGGGTCTCACTAAGATGACCGTCCTGGTCTCAAACTTTTGATCCTCCTGCCTCAGCCTTCCAAATAACTAATCTCAGCTTTGATATTTACCAGATACAGGATTTTGGACAAATGATTTAATGCCCACATCTCAGTTTCCTCATCTGTAAAAATAAATAAGTGTATATACAGACTTATTAAGGCTGTTTCGAGGACTGAATGAGCTAATGAATGTACACAGTTCTCATCAACCACTGGCACATCCTAAGTGCTCAGAATATTATCTCAATTATGTAGTTCACCTTAGTGCAACAGTCAAGAACTTAGGTTCACCTCTCACGTTCACCATTGCTTAGCTTCGAGGTCTTGAACAAGGGCCCACCTTCTATGCCTCAATTATCATATCTCAAATGGAGATAAAACTGTAGTAGATTGTGTAGTTCAATAAATGTGAACTATTATTATTCAAGTCTGACACCAGCCCCACAAAGCCACCAAACTCAGTAATTAAATAAACAAATACTACAGTTCGACCAACTGTGTGACTGTCTATAGGTGGACAGTTTACTTCTCTGTTCTCTATTTTGTTCTCTTTTTTTGTTTATTTGTGTGTGTGTGTGGTTTTGTTTTTCTTTTTGTTTTTGTTTTTTTCAGTGCTAGGGACAGAACCCATGGTCTTAAGCATGTTAGGCAAGCACACTACCGCTGAGCTATAACCCAGTTCTATTTCACCATTTCCTCACCGCAAAATCTTAATAAGGGAGCTTAGTTCGAAATTATTCTGTGAGACACCAAGAATAATATCAACTCTCTGGGCATGGTGGTGCACGCCTGTATTCCCATCACTTGAGTGGCTGAGGCAGGAGGATCACAGAGAGTCTGAGGCTGTCCTGGGCTACACAGTGAGTTCAAGGCCACCCTGAACTGCATAGCAAGACCCTCTCTAAAGGAAAAAACAAAAACAAAACAAAACAAAAAAAGCAACGTCAACTAACATTATCCCCATATTATAGATAAGAAAGCTGAGAGTCAAAGAAAGATGGGGCCCAGGCATGGTGGCACATGCACTCAGGAGGCTGAGGCAGAAGGAAGGCCACGAGTTCAAGGCCAAACTGAACTACATATCAAGACTCTTCTCAAAAAGAAAAAAAAAAAAGGAAAATGAAAAAGAAAGATGGGAGTATCAGTTTTCAAGAAAACATAGATTAAAAAAAAAAGGAAAACCTAGATTCACACACTAGTTTAGCCATGAAATAGCTGTGTAATCTTGGGCGACTTATTTTAGCCTCTCTGAACCTTAATTTCTTTATCTTTAAAATGTTAATTAGCACCCCCCACCCCCGGGCTGGTATTGATTGATTTTTGTATTACTGATGATAGCCAATCTGACTAGGTAAGAGGGAATTGTAAGGAATTAAACAAGCAGGCCTCAAACAGGTTGTTATGATGACAGTATGAGTGCATGTAAATGAAATGCTTAACATGATGCCCTTCTCCCCCATAGAGAAGTGGAGGTGGAGCGAAGCCAGGTGACTTGGCCAAAGGTGCAAGTGTCAGCAGCAGATTCCCGGCCACACCCACCTGCCTCCGGACTCGACTTGAAGAGCTTCTCTCAGGAAATGGGCAGGTTGTGGGGACGGTGCTGACCTACTAGAAACAGAGGCTCTTGGGTCCGCGCCAATCCACCCATCCCCAACCCTGGAGCACCATGGGGTGACTATACAGCTGGCTACCGAGTTGTCTCCAGATTAGCTAGGCACACAGGGCTGGAAGAAAAGAAGTGGGGAAGTGGCAAAGAGACAGGGGAGTAGTGAACAGCTTAATTTCCCTTTTCCTACACAGAGTCAGATAGTGAAGCATAGTTTCATCTTTTCGGTCAGGGTGGGGGAGTTTGAGACAGGGTCTCCCTATGTAGCCCAGGCTGGCCTCGAACTCATGGGGATCCTCCTGCCTCAGCCTCCTGAGTGCTGGGATTATAGGTGTGCACCACCATGCCTGGCTCCAGCAAAGCTTAGTTCAATAAGGGCACATTTAAATTTAGTTTCTTCTTCTGCTCCCTATTCTTTTGTGCTCAAATAAGATTCATCCCAGGAAGGGTAAAGGATATCTATGAAATGGCAATTTAATTAATTAATTAATTAATTAATCTGTATGTTTTTCTATGCTGGGGATTTAACCCAGGGATTTGTATATGCTGGGCAAGTCCTATACCTTTAAGCCACATCCCTTGTCTGTCTGTCTGTCTATCTGTCTATCTATCTCAATACTGCTGGAATCTGCTCCTCTTTTTTTTTTTTTTTTTTTTTTTGGTGCTGGGGATCGAACTCAGGGCCTTGTGCTTGCTAGGCAAGCGCTCTAACCACTGAGCTAAATCCCCAGCCCCTCAATACTGGAATCAAACCCAGGGTGCTCCACCACTGAACTGTATCCACACCTCTTTTTTATTTTATTTTGAGACAGGGTCTAGGTATGTTACTAGATTGCAACCTCTTGCCTCAGCCTCCCCAGTAGCTGACATCACATAGAGGTGAGCAACACTGCTCCTGGCTATTATGTACGACAGTCTCACTATGTTGCTTAGGCTGGCCATGACCTCCTGGGATCAAATAACCCTCCTTCCTCAGTGTCCCAAATGCTAGAACTACAGGTGCATGCCACCATGCCCAGCTATGCATGGGGTATGAGGACAGAAAATTCAGGTGGAATACCGGAATATTGCTTCTATTACAGGCAACTCTCTAAGTCTGTTTCCTTATCTGTAAAACAAAGCTAAATTATAGACTCTACCTTATGGATTATTGTGAGAATTACATTGGTAACATTTAGGCAAATTACTCAGAATAAGGCCTAGCATACAGCAAACATTACGTAAGTGTTATTATTATTACTATTATTTTTAACTGAAGTAAAGCATGTATATAAAAATGTTCTAGGCCAGGCATTGTGGCACACACCTGTAATCCCAGCACCTGGAAGGCTGAGGCAGCATCACCTCTAGTTCGAGGCCAGCCTGGGCTACATAGTGAGTTCAAGGCCAGCCCGAACTACGTAGCGAGATCCTGCCTCAAAAAAAAAGTTTCAACCAGGCATGGTGGCACACACTTCTAATCCCAGCACTTAGGAGGCTGAGACAGGAGGATTACCATGACTTCAAAACCAGCCTGGACTAGATAGCGAAACCCTGTCATTAAAAAAAAAAAGTTTTAAATTGTAAGCCTAAAACTGTATAAGATTATTATTATAATTAAATTAACTTAATTTTTTATGGTGCTTGGAGATTGAATTCAGGGTCTTTGCTCTACTATTGAGCTATACCCCCAACACTACTATTGTAATTTTATAGTGATTCAATTTTGGGGACTGGAGTTTGTTTCTTTTTTTGTTTTTGTTTTTGTTTTTTGAGACAGGGTCTTGCCCAGGCTGGCCTCAAACTCAAATCAATCCTCCTGCCTCAGCCTCCCAGTGCTGGGATTACAGGTGTGTGACACCACACTCAGCTGGAATATGATTTTATTCATGATTTTTTTTTTTTAACAAAGCAGAGACTTTTCAGAAGAGGATACTTCCTTGCTCCCTTCCTTACTCCTGGTACTGGGGACTGAACCCAGGTCTTTGCACCATGCTACATCCCCAGCTCTTTTCTTATTTTTGATTTTGAGACAGGGTCTCCTGAAATTGCCTCCTCCCTCAGTCTTCCAAGTGCTGGGATTACAGGTAAATGCCACAGCACCTGGCTCAAATGTCTTTTTACTTTCTTTGTGGTGCTGGGAATTGAACCTAGAACCTCACATGCTCCCTGCTTCCTACCTCTACCACTGAGCCACATCCCCAACTTCACTTTTATGAATTGCCAGGAAGTACCTCCAAGAAGAAAAGAGAAGAAATAGCTCATCTCTCTCTCTCTCTCTCTCTCTCTCTCTCACACACACACACACACACACACACACACTCTGTCTCTCTCTCATGCACACGTGCACACACAGACACACACAGACACACACACTCTCTCTCTCTACGGTATCATCTTATTTGTGTTCGTCTTTATGATCTGCTTGCCCACCCCAGAATGAAAGCTCCAGAGCAGGAGAGAAAAGCTTTACCTGGGTTGTTCAGAGCACAGCACTTAGTGACTACCTCCGTTGAACCAATGAAGGAATGAATGAAAGTCTACGGCAGGAATGCAAAGAAGTCCCAGGTCACAGAAACACCACCCTGGGCACCAGGACTTCAGTCCAAATGGAATTCTTGGAATCACTCCTCAGAGGGCCTGTGCCTGTCAGCGCTGGCTGCTTCGATTACCAAGGTAAGGGGAGGAAGGACGTGTGCATTGAAGTGAAGACCAGCCCCCTACTTTGGGGGCAAGGAACGAGGAGGAGCAGATGAGACTATAAGCTCTGTAAATAGCCTCCTATCTTTGGACCAAAAAGGCTGCTTGACTGCTTTTATTTCCCCGCGTGCAGCAGCCGCTGTTCTGTGCCAGTTTCAGGCAGCCGAGTGGGGGATCTCCAGGCTGAAGTGGACGCTAGAAGGGCCCCTGGGGCTCCCTCGGCCTTGCCAGGTGCGAATGCCCAAGGAGCATACACTGGGCCCATTATTATGACTATTATTAATAATAATATCGTAATTGAATATTTATGAAGCGCTCATGCTCTGCTCGACCGTGCCCTCCCATCACTCCCCCACCCCTCCAGCGACACTCAGGGCTCTAACCTGGGTCCCACCCCGGTTCCCCCCACCCCGGTCCTCTCGGAGTAAGTTCATGCGGGAGGAGACCCGTGCCAGGTCGCCCCGGCCGCCTCGGTTGGTGCTGGCCGCCGGAACCCAGGCGTCCGGGATCCCTGCGGGGCAGCAACGGTCCCGGCCGCCACTGGGTCGCGGCGGAGCCTCCGGGAGGTCGGTTCTCAGCCTGGTCTTCGCGGGCAGCAGCCGCAGGCCGGGGCCGGAGCCCCCCGGCCCACCTGGCGGCCGCGCCTCCCTCGGGCCGAGTGGGGCCAGGGTGGGCAAGGGCGAGGGCGCGGCCCGGGTCGGCGGCCCCGGGTGGGCACCGCGCGCGCCCCGCTCCCGAGCGCCCGCCGCCCCGGCCCCACGGCTTTTTCTCTTTATCATAAATATATAAATTATGCTAATTACGGCCATTGCATATTAACCAAACCCGAAACCTCCCCTGCCCGGCCCCCTCCCCCGCCGTGCAAACCCCTCCCCGCCCCGGACCCCGCTACTCACCGGAGCCCGAGCCCGCGTCCCGGTGCCCGGCACCGGCGCTCAGGGCTTCATCTCACAGCCCGGGCCGGGGCGCCGGGGCCGGGGCCGGGGCGGCCGCCGCCCGCAGACAAAGAAGCCAGCGCGGCTCGGCTCGGCCCGGGAGCCGGCCGGGACCCGCAGCCGCCCCGGGCCCACGGCTGGGCCGCGCAGGGGCTCGGAGGGCGCGCGGCGGAGGCGGGAGGCGGGGGGTCGGCAGGTACGGTGTGTGTTTTTCCTCGCGCCCCCCTGCACGCCCCCCTCCCTCCCCCCTTTTTTCCCTTCTTCTGCTACTTGGATTTTTTTAGCTGCTGCGTCATGAGCATAATTTATGCAAAGAGCTTTGCCGCATGCTGCACCGCCCGCGCCAGCCGCCGGGGGCGGCGGGCCGGGAAGGGAGGGAGGGAACCTGGGAAGCCCGGGACGAGGGCCGGGCCGGGGAGGGGACCCTCTGGCCGCCCCCGGATGGGAGTGCAGGGCCGACGGGGCCGCCTGCTCAGCCCCCGCCCAGTTGCCTGTTTCATTTTGGGGGTTGCGAGAGGAGCTCGGAGTCCACACCGGGGACCCCGTGCCACCTTCCCTTCGGCCGAGCGTGGGGCGCCGCCTTTCCAGCCGCCGCCTTCTTCCGGGAGCTCGACTGCCCTTCTCAACGCTGAAAGTCAAGTTCATGTTCAATTCTACTCCCCAGTCCCTGGAAGGAGGGGGAACACAGACACCACTCAGCCGGCGCCCAGCAGCGGCTCCCGGCTCCAAGCCCGGGAGCGGACCGCGGTCCTGAGTGCGCCTCCTGCCTCCGGCCCTGCCCCAGGATCGGCTGTGGGTCATGTTGCTAAAGACAGCCTCCTGGCCCTCTCGTCCAAGTAGACGAGGGAAATGGGAAAAGGACAAAGTTCAGGGGAGCAGAATCAGTGTTCTGCTTTGGTGGCCGTGGTGGTGGGAGGGATTTGGCTTATTTAGTAGTTTTTGAAAATAGGAGGAGCTAAGAAAAGGCAGATTTGGGGGCTAAGGGAAAGCAGATTGGAGAAGTAGTGGGCAAGTGGAAGAGGAAGGAGGTGAAAGACCAAGGAACAGAGAAAGAAGGAAGGGAGAAGTGGGGAGGAGGGAGGTTCAGTAAATCCTGTGAATGTGAGTTTCAACACCAAGACAGCCTGCTGTCAGCCTAGTATCCCCCCTCTTTTGGGGAGAGATTCTTGCTATGTAATCCAGGCTGCCCCCAGACTCTTGCTCCTCCTTGCCTCAGCCTCCAGAGTGCTGGAATTAAAGGCCTGAGCCACCACACCTGCTCTAAGCGTCCCTCTTTTGCTCCCACCCACTCCTGTCTTTGGTTTGATGATCCGAGGTAGTTGCTAACTATCCCCCTTTCCGGACACCTTGCAGGTGGGAAAATGAGGGGAGCAGGACCCGTGGCTGTAGACCGTTCCTGCCCAGGGCTCTGCTCACGGGCCCACAGCTCCCTTTTGCCTGGCCATCAGCTCAGCGCCCTGTCAGCTTGCCAAGTCAGCTCCAGGAGAGGTGCTACTGCCTGTAGTGACCCACAGGTGAGGAGTCAGAATGCTTGAGTTTTAGTTCCAGCTCCTCCACTAGCAGTCTGGGCAAGTAATTTAACTTCATTTCTCACAAAAGGCGGGTACAGCTGGGCACATTTGCTCCTGTGGTCCCAGCCATTTGAAAGGCTGAAACAGGATTATTTTGAGCCTGAAAATTTGAGGCCAGCCTGGGCAACCTATTGAGACCCCAAGTCAAAAGAAAAAAGAAAAACAAACAAAACAAAAATCCAGTCATAGTGACACACACGGGGGATGTGAGAGGAGAGTGAGGCCTCTGGAGTGCTGGGATTGCAGAATATGCCACCATGCCAGGCTCCCCCATTACACACACACACACACACACACACACACACACACACACACACACTTTTTTTGAGACAGGCTCTCTATAAATTGCCCAGGTTGGGCTTGAACTTGTGACTCCTGCTTTAACCTCCCACAGTGAGGGGATTACAGGCATATGCCACCAAGCTCAGCTTACAGGGGAAAAAAAAAAAAAAGAAAAAAACAGAAAAACTTTGAAAACTACAAACTCTGTACAATCAGTTGTAAGTTATCATTACTGTGCAATAGTTTGAACCCATTATAATGGTCCCCTGAAACATGCATGGTATTATAGTCCTTGGGCTTCCTGTTTGGTTTATAGTCTGTGGTTTCTGTCTCTAGACTATAAATTCTTTGAGTGGGTTGGTTGTGCCTTACTCATCTTTGTATTTCTAATGCTCTTTATGTGAAGGGGCACAGAATTCCTGTTGAACTTTGTCCTGGGAAGGCAGAAACTCCCAAGTCTTCATGACTCGGTTTGGTGCTACAAGTAGAACAAAGTCTCTGGATGCCATGGAGACCCGGGTCAGACTGAAGAAGACGTGGGATGTGATTGGAAGAAGCTCAGGGAGACTTACATCAAAATGGGAACCACAGTTTTCTTTAGGAAAAGGAAATCTTTCATTGATGCATTGTTTAAATATTTGAAGAGAATATGTTACTTTTTGTTTCTTTCATTTTTGGGAGGGGTTTAAGGTCCATACACTAAAGTACACATTTTGCTATTTGATTCTGTGTGTGTGTGTGTGGTGTATGCTGTGGTGCTGGGGATCAAACTCAGAGCCTCATGAATACTAGGCAAGCATTCTTAGAGAACTACACCCCCATGCTCCCTAAATATTTTACTTTTAATTCACACATAGTAATTATACATATTTTGGGGTACAGTGTAATATTTCGATATATGCATACAGTGTGCAAGGATCCGCTCAGGGTAACTGGCACTCACCTGGGATATTTGTAATCTCTTTGTAAAGTACACATATCTTAAGTGTATACCATGACAAGAAAATTGTTGGCCAGGTATGTCAAGGCATGCCTGTAATCTCAGCACTCTGGGAGGCTGAGGCAAGTGGATATACAAAATTATGTTTATTTTATTGGCTAAGGTACCAACAAATTCACTATCATCATAGGTTTTAAAAATGTGGAAAAGTATAAAGAAAAAGTAAAATTGCCCATAAACGGACCTAGTAAGACCCTGTCTCTAAATAAAAAGTATATACTGTGACACATTTTTATACATACATCCATGCAGTCACCACTCAAAACAAGATATAGAGCCTTTCCAATACCTAGAAGAAGGCTTAATGTGCCTTGCCAGCCAAAAATCTCTCAATTTAACAATTTTTCTGGCTTCTATCATCATAGATTCATTTTGCTGATTCTTGAACTTCTTTGTATAAATGGAATCACGCTGTGTATTCTTTTATCTGACTTCTGTCACTCATTAGGCTTTTGAGTCAAATTTAGTGGCCCACTTCTGTAATCTCAGCACTCTGGAGGCAGAGGCAGGAGGATCGCCTCAAGTTTGAGGCCAGCCTGGGCTACATAGTGAGCTCAAAGCCAGCATAAACGGCATAGTAAGACCCTGTCTCAAAGAAACAAACAAACAAAAAACCACAACCAATAATTAGGCTGGGGGGTATAGTTCAGTAGTAGAGCACTTGCTTAGTTTGTGCCATGACTTGGATTTGATCCCCAGCACTGTAAAAATCCAAAGCAAAACAAAACAAAAAGCCCAACAATATAAA
>PVJO010023323.1:0-2500 GCA_004026905.1 Hystrix cristata | reverse complement strand
GATCCCCAGCACTAATAATAATAATAATAATAATAATAATAATAATGAGCACAAGAAACAGGTGTGGTGGTGCATGCCTGTAATCTTGGCACTCTAGGACCCTATCTCAAAAAAAAAGAAGAAAAGAATACATACTATATATAGGGTTCTATTGACATAAAATTCTAGAAAAGACAAACTATAGTGATAAAAAGCAGATCAATGGTTCCCTTTGGAGGGAGGTAAAACAGAGAAGCAGGGAGTTTATAAATGGATTCTAGAAAATTTGGCAAGAATGATGAATGTGCTCATTTTCTTTCTTTCTTTCTCTCTCTCTCTCTTTCTTTCTTTCTTTCTTTTTTTTTTTTTTTTTGAGACAGGGTCTCGTGCTGTAATTCACACTAGCCTTAAACTCACTATGTAGCCCAGAAGACTGGCTTTGAACTCACAGCAATCCTCCTGCCTCAGTCTCCCAAAGTGCATCACCACACCTGGCTCATATTAGATGCTCTAACAGGCTGTCAAGAGAGTCTTGCTCTGTATTTCAACCTGGCCTTGAACTTACTATGCATCCCAGGCTGATCTGGAACTCATGGTGATCCTTTTGCCTCAGCCTTTTGAGTGCTGGGATCACAGGTATGCGGCGCACACCCAGCTTTTTAATTTTTAAAAAGTTTATAGTGAGAAGTCTCACTCCCACATGTCTACCATCCCCCCCACCTGAACCTGTAGCCACTTTTGTAGGTATTTTGCGTGCACTTCCAGAATTTCTTTACACAAATACTAATGAGTATTCTTGGATTTCCTGCTTTTTGGCATAAAAAGCATCATACCAAGTATATAGTTCGGAACTTTTCACTTTTTGATTTAAAAATGTTTGGGGCTGGGTGTGATGATGCATGCTTCTACCCTAGCACTGAGGAGGCTGAGGCAGGAGTTCAAGGCCAGTCTCAACTATATAGTAAGACCCTGTCTCAAAAAAAAAAAAAAAAAAAGTCTTGGATTCTTTGTTACAACCACACAGTACTTTATTGTATATGCTAAGATTTATTTTACTAGCTTTTGATCTTTTGCTATTATGAACAAGACTACAAGGAGCACCCTTTTACATACAATGTTTCTCTGGAGCACAAGTAAGTCTGTAGGAAGCATTCCCAGAAGTAGGAATGGTACATTGGCAGTCTTGATAGATATTGCCAAAATTTTTTTGCCAAATTTATTTTATAGGAGTTGCCAAATACATTCTATAGGAGTTGTACCAATTTATACTCCCACCATCAATACATTAGAATGTCTGTTTATCCACAGCCTGCAAGTTGGGTGATGTTAGCAAATATTTGGGTTTCTGTTGATCTGATAATGTTATCTGTGTGGTTTTAATTTACCTCGTCATTATGACTGAGGCTGAACTTCATTTTATGTTCTAGGAGGCAATTTGTTTTTCCTTTTCTGCGAACTGTCTGTAAATGTCATTTGCTATTTTTCCTAATGTTGGTAATACATTTACTGATTTTTATTTTAATTTTTTTATTGAGACAGGGTTTCAGTATATAGTTCAGGCTGCCCTTGAACTCACTATGTAGACCAGCGATCCTCCTGCCTCAGCCTTCTGAGTGATGGGATTACAGGCATGCACCACCACGCCCACCCCTAGATCGCCCATTTTGCAGACACCCCAAGACCCCATAGATATACTCAGCTCATGCCCATAACGTGATTCGTTTCTCTAAGCACCCGTACTCCACTTGAATGTACCCTAAAATCTCTGCCTAATAAAACCTTTTACCTCTTACAGATGTGTCCTGAAAATTCTTTTTCTGTGACGGGAGAACCTGCAAACACTGTATGTCCAGGGAGGGTTAAATTCCTCCTCTCAGCCTTGGGAACCTCCTCAGACCCGACCCAGGCACAACATTGACCTGCTCTCATGTCCTCCCTTTCTGCACGCCCTCGCTCATCTCTAGGCCTATGCATACGACCTCCCCTCCCAGGAGTCCTTGCGCTTGTCTAACTTCCACTCAGCCTTCAAATTTCACCTCTGATCTCACTTCTCCCAGGAACCTTCCCTGACCACAGGGGAAGAGAGGGGTCCTGTCCACACGTCAACGGTAATCTCACTATGTTATCCTCACTTCTCAGTCTCTCCCATTATGGAGACTGCAAGTTCTGTGAGGGTAATAACTATGCCTACCTCTTCACTGTTGATGCCCAAGCGCAGGCCCTGAGTTCAATCCCCAGCATCCCCCCAAATAACTAAATGAACATTTTCATCTCACTAGGGGACCCATGAGAGGAAGGAAAATGCTTCTGCCAGTTACTCCTTAATGCTACCTGCTACAGGCTGTGATGGTCTGCAAACCCTCCATGAGTAGACTCATGAGGCTTTGTCCTGGCTTTCCCCGTGCCCAGGTGCCAAGGCAATAAGCAAAGTACCTGACGCTCCCCGTGGAGGCCCGATCCCTCAGGGGGCCACTTGCATTGAGGTAGAAGAAATAAAATGTAGGTAGAAAGAAGACGAGGC
>PVJO010023322.1:0-26314 GCA_004026905.1 Hystrix cristata | reverse complement strand
TACAGATAAATGATAATGACAATACAACATACCGGAACTTATGGGATACAATGAAAGCAGTGCTACGGGGGAAGTTTATCGCATTGAGCTCCCACATCAAGAAGACAGAGTGAGCTCAAATAAACAACTTAATGTTGAAGCTCAAACAACTAGAAAAAGAAGAACAAAACAAACCTAAAGCTCATACAAGAGAGGAAATTATTAAGATCAGAGCTGAAATCAATGCAATTGAGACCAAGAAAACAATACAAAGAATCAACGAATCAAAGAGTTAGTTGGTTCTTTGAGAGACTAAACAAAATAGACAAACCCCTAGCCAACTTGATCAAAAAAAGGAAAGAAAAGACCCAAATTCATGCAATAAAAAATGAAAGGGGGGAAGTCACAACTGACCCATCAGAAATTCAAAGGATCATCAACACCTACTTCAAGAACTTATACTCAAACAAGATGGAAAATACAGAAGAAATGGACAAATTCCATACAAATTACCAAAACTAAACCAAGAAGAGATACAAACTCTTAATAAACCAATATCAGCCATTGAAATTGAAGAGGTGATTAAAAACCTACCAACAAAGAAAAGCCCAGGTCCTGACGGCTTCACAGCTGAATTCTACAAAAAATTCAATGATGTAATACCATTATTCCTCAAACTCTTTAAAGAAATTGAAGAGGAAGCAGTACTTCCAAAATCATTCCTGGAAGCAAGCATTACCCTAATACTAAAACCAGAAAAGGACCCAACTGAAAAAGAGAACTACAGGCCAATCTCCCTAATGAACATAGATGCGAAAATTCTCTGCAATATGCTTCTAATTTAAGTTTTTGCCATCCAAATCTAATTATTAATCAGTTTTTTATATTAAGAACCAATGAGTAGAGACGTCTTGATATTATTCTTATTCTTGCTTTGCTCACTGTAATACAAAGTTTTTATTTCTATACCCTTTTGTGATTATTACAGTGGGGTGCACAAAATAAACGCAAATATGCATATATTTTATGCATGGAGTTGTACATACAAACATATATGTGTGTAATAGATACAGTTTCTCTTTTCAAAGACTACTGACTCATTTTCACCCTCCTTTTAAAAAATATGGGCAAATAATATCAAAGTAATTAAGCCTAACTTCCAGAAATAAAACAGTAATAATTCTACACATGCACACATTTTAAAATTATAAATAGAAAAACAGTCCATTCAAAATCTCAGTTGGGTTGCAGAAATAAATTGAAAGAGAAAGCGGAAAAAAAAACACAAGCAGAAGAGGGCATAGCACAGAGTGCCACATCCAAAGTCTATGGCGAGATTGCTCTACCAAAGCCAAGGCATCCTGATTGCCGTATCTTTACGTCTTTTAATATCCAGTAGTGCAGATCAACTTGGGAGCAATTAACATCATTCTCATGTTGAGTCTTCTATTTAATAAAAACGCTATGTTCCTCCACTTATTTTTATTAGCGTTTGTAGTTCTCAGCAAATAGATCATTTTGTTAAAACTTATACTTAATACATTTTTGAGTGATTATAAAATGCTGTATATACAAATATGATTTTTGTTTGCTCTGTATTCTATCATCTTACTAAACCCATTTACTAGTTTCAGTGAGCTCTTTGGAAATTTTTGGGACTTTCTATGTAGACAATCACATTATCTATAAATAGGGACAGTTGTGAAATGAAGTATTTGTTCTTTCCCAATCTGTATGCATTTTGTTGCTTTTTCTTACACTACGGCACTGGTTAAAATGTGAATTGCTGTGATGAACTAACATGGTGAACCTTGCTCCCAATCTTATGGAGAATATATTCAGTCATTCATAACTGAGTTATGTAGATGCTGCTCATCAAGTTCAGAAGTCCAGGAAGTTTCCATCTGTATTATTTTCTTTTTTAATCCTAAGTGGGTGTTGAATTTTGCCAAATACCATTTCTGTATTGTATCTTTTTTCTCTTCTAAGCATGATAGGGTTCATTGATTTTCAAGTGTTGAATGAGCCCTGCATTTCTCTAACAGGCCTGCTGTGCTGTGGTGTATCACTCTTTTTATGTAGCAGACTGCTAGTATTTTGTGTCTGTGTTCATGAAAGTATGGGTCTCTAGTTCGCTTCTCTGGTTTTCTTATTTTGGTGCCAGGGTAATGCTAGCTTTATCTAACAAGTCGAGAAGTGATCCATGTAAAACTGGTGTAATCTATGTATTGTTTAAATGTCTGGCAGTTTCCAATAAAGTTACTCATGCATTTACCACACAATCTGGCAATCATACCAGGTATTTATGCTAGAAAAATAAAAATCCCGTGTAAGACTAAGTAAGTGTTCATGAGGCACTTTATTTGCAACAGACAAAACCTGGCAGTAACTCAAATGTCCTTCCACAGTGAAGAGATTAACAAGGTGCAGTACCTTCATAAAATAGATTATTATTTAGCAGTAAAAAGGAACAAACTGATTCAAGTAACATTGAGAACATAAAAGACAATACGAATGAAAAAAGTCTCAAATGCTTACCTACTTTATAATTCTATTTATAAAACATTATTAAAATGAAAAATTATAGCTGTGTAGACCAGTGGCTGCTAAGCATTAGGGTTCGATGAGGGTGCAACTAAGCTATACCAAGAGGGAGTTTATCTGCAGGGATGCAAAGTTCTGTGTCCTGATCATGGTGACAATAACATCAATGTACACGAGAACACTTCAAAAGTGGGAAAAAAGCAGACTGAAATTGTAAAATCTGAGTAAGGCCTGCCCCTGAGCTAACAGTATTGTTGCAATATCAGTTTCCTGGTTTGACAAGGTAGATATACTAGGGAAAGGCTATTATAACAGAAAGAACTTCTGTAATTTATTTTTACAAATTTTTGTTAAGTCTTAAAAGTATTTCAAAACTAAACATGAAAAAAAAATTTTAAGGAGAAAGAAGTCTATGGCAGAGGGGTTTGATCACATACTGTGGGACAAATCAAAAAAAGCTTTGTTCAAGCTAGGTGTGGTGGTGCATCCCTGTAATTCCAGCAGCCTGGGAGGCTGAGGCAGGACAATCATTGAGCCTAGCCTGGGCAACTTAATGATTTACAAGACCCTGTCTCAAAAAGTAAAAAAAGTGGGGGAAAGCTGGGGATGTAGTTCAGAGCGAAGGCCCTAGGTTCAATCCCCAGTACCACCAATAATAATAAAATAAAAAGGAAGGTTCTGTCCTATATGAAGAGAATGAAAACATATTTGTGAAAGGAATGAAGAAAAAAACCTCTTCTGGGGAACAGTGTGGCCCCAACAAGAAGTCACCTGTCCAGAGTGAGAAAGGAGGGTGCACTTCCAACGTCGTAAGTGAAAGGGGCTGAAAAGTACCAAGTACTGTGAAATAGTTCTCATATTGACTCTTAATACACTAGCATTTTAAGTAGCTAATTTAAATTCAACTCAAATTAAAAATTTTGTCTATTAAAAATTGTTTTCCAAGTCAGAACATCTGGATTCTAACCCTTATTCTCCTAGCAAATGGTGACCTTAGGTGCACTGGCTCTCATCTGCAGTCACCCTGAAAGGCCAAATGCTGTGTCAGGCACTGATGCAGAGCCCTGACTCTGGCCCTGCTCATGTCCTAGGGTGGTGGGCCTCCCCAGCCTCAGCTCCTCCTCAACATGGAGCCAGCCGGTCGATCCCAGGGCTGCCTCTCAAACCCTGAGTCACATCGAGGGTGAGCAGACTGTGGTCTTCATGGATTCTCTGAAGTACTTGCCAATAAAAAGTTGAATCACATGCTTTCAGCACAATGAGACACTGGTCTTCCAGTTCTTTCCCCAACACCCCTCAATCAAAATGCTGTATTCTTATAATGAAAGCTGTATAAATAGGGGCTTGTTCACCTCCATGGGCTCAGAATGCTCAACGATGAATCACAGTATTACTTCTTTTGTTGTATGTATATGTTTGCCTTAGATGATTATATTCTGGAACAGCATTTCTGACATGTATTAAGCTTTACCTGCTTAAAAGAAATGCTGAGCAGTCAGAAACATGAGTGGTGCGAGTGCAGTAGCTGAAGAACAGCTCTGACCCCTGCTAACTTCCTCCTTTTCCTCACGGTGGCTCAGGCGCCCAGCAACCCACCAGGGGCCAGTGAAGTCTCAGCTTCAGCTCCAGCTCTGAAGCATGACTCTCACACCTGCCTTTCCCCAGCTGTGAAACGGTTGTGGCAGCTGTCAGCATCCTGTCAGAGCTTACAGCCAGGAGAAAGTACAGGTTTCGACTGGTGCTTGATGGCCCTGCCACCCCTAACTGTCACATCCCACAGCTCAGACCCGTGGCGCCCACAGCACAGCCACACTCATCTACAGCTACTAAAATTAAGAATTCAATCTCCCAGCAGCACCAGGAGCCCAGAAGCATCTCCAGTGCTCAGTAGCGACACGTGATAGCAGCCACAGCCACCACGGGACACACAAACACAGCTGCCATCACACACAGGCAGCAGCCACCACTCCGGACACAGACACAGCTTCCTTCACTGCAAAGCTGTGGCCTTGACTCGTGGCTGACCTGACGGGGAACCTCCATTTCCATCCACATCAACTTATGATGCATCCTCTGAGTTGGGGCGACATCCTAATTTCTCTCAGGAAAGGGGATGTGTCCACTATCTGAACAAAATTAGGGTACTATTTCCAAAGAAGAAACAGGTAACAGCAGTCATGTAGGCACCCTCTGCCACAACGGGATTATCTACGGAAGCTGAAGTTCATAATTATTACCAGGGACAATATACCAACAAGTACAAAATCTGAAAGAAGTTACGTAAAATACTATTTTTTTTTATCAGAATACAGCGAAGCCAAGGCCAGAGCCACAGGAGGCACTAAGTTAGCTACCAAAACAATCACAAGTGCCACTGTAAGTACTGACCTCAAGCCTGCTGGGAGGAGGTCAGACTTCAGCAGGACAGGCAGGGTACAGTGTGCAGTACCTGGCAAAGCTAAGTGTTGAACACAAGGCTGCCAACTTTGTGTGCAGGAAGAAGTACCCTCACATAGGGAGAGAGACACATCAAAGGCACCAACCAGCTGCTCAGTACTCATGATAGGATGAAATAAGAAACATCAGACTAGACATGAAGAATGGTTCGCTAATGCTAAGAATTGTTCAAATAGTTAGAAGAAACCCATACTGACAATGCCAACAGTTTTCTTCCTCAAGACTTCCAGACTCTTCATTTCCTCACAATCCCTACTCACCCAAATCCAGTTATGACGGTCGGCAGAAGTCTCCAAATATTGGTATGAAGAGTTAAACTTCAATGTAACATTAACAATACATACTCGTCCTGAGTAAACAAACACCTATTATAAAAACTGATGTGCCAAAGTAAAGTGTTTAACTTTCAGAGTCTTTCTATCTTACTGAAACTGATGAATACTGTGGAAGGTAGTGTAACTTGATTAAGGAGAGTAAGAAATTGTATTTATAACTAAGAAGGTGAAAGAATTATGAGAATTGTGATCATCTGGTTTCTAAAAATAGTTTACATTTTCTCATTTTTTACAAAACTGAAGAGAACTCAGACGCTACTCTCACTCTTAAATATTGTTTTATGTAATTTACAGTTAAATTTCAATAAATACAATGTGTAGAAAGGTTAAGTTTAAGTGTTTGGCACAGATTAATCTTAAGGCATTCTACAGGTGATAAACTCTACAGCAAACAAAAATTTCAGAGACTGCTGAACTTCTTTGGAGAATGACCCATTTTTAGCAAGGTTTACCACAATACGACAGATAAAACAATCCTAACGCCCGACTGGGATGTACAGGAAAACCCAACCTGACACTATAAACAAAGTCAAGATAATCTGCTTCTGCCACTTACCTGTGCTGTGTGTTCTGACTTCAGCAAGAAGGCATTAACTGGAAACTGAGCCCGAAAACAAGATACTGGTTGTAACAAAAAAGAAGCTCAAATCTCCATATTCAAGTTTAATAAATCAGTGGTTTATTAAACAAGGTCATTTCTACACAGGACAGTGGTTGAGAGCAGTTACGATACTATGTAATATGAAGAGACGGGTGTACAATCGTAGGTCTTATATTGTTCTTCCTTGGATTCCCCGACTTTCCTGCTTAGCAGTAAAAGGCATTTTTACATTTATATAAACATATTCTTTACAACCGCTATCTTCACAGAAATTAGAGTACAAAATAGCACAGGCATTTAGTAAACAAGTCACAAGCCAGTAAGTTCAACTGTGCAGGTGTGACATCTAATGTCAAAGTCCCTGAGGCCTTAAGACTGGGTGATCTGCAATGTTTCCAACATGTCTTCGACTGCCTTAAGGGAGTATTTGGTTTCTTTCTTACTTCGACCTGCAAACTAATTTTTAAAAATGCTCAGTTAGGCTCAATTCCAGTGGTAGGTTAAAGAAATCACAATCTTACCTTCATATTGCTAAAGAAATTTAACATTAACTATTTTTGCACTACCATGAAGTCATTGTGTTCTTCAATAAGAGTAAAATCTGGGTTTTAGGACAGTATCATTAAGGCTACATCCTATTTAAAGTGTAAAAACACCACATGCCCTCTTCCCAGTACGAGTGTTTAAGCAGTACAGTAGCTTATACCATCCAACTCTAAAATTGGTCTACGTTCAGATGCCAAAACATTTACGAAATAAAAGTACTCATTTCTAAATGGAATTTAGTGTACATTTATGCAGGAATATGGCCTGCTTCTACTTGTGTCTCCTCTAAACAGATTTTCACAATTTCAAACAAAGGTAACACATAAATAAAAGTATGTTTTATTAAATATTTTAAGGTTGCAAGTATTCTCAAAAATTACTTAAAGTGGGTCATGTTTTTTACCTTTGCCGATTAATTAGCTGACTAAATGGCCTGGTGTTTCTGTAGCAAAAACTCATCAAGTGACACTGTACACTAAACATTATAATGATGTACAATGCTTCGAAATACACATTTCTAGTTTATTAAATTGCATTTTATAAAACTAAACCGATTGGATTTTACAAGAAAACAAAAAAATAATGCATCATGCACCATCTGTTTCTATAAGCAGATTCATAGCATATAAAGTTTAATTTACTACGTAGCCAAGTGCGGCCACCATCGAGTACCACATGCAGACTTCAGGATGGATTTTGCACCTGACAGACAAGCCACCATCTATCAGTCTGCTTTAACACAACAGAATTACCAGATAAATAAGCATTCTGTGTGGGTGGAGGAAAGCTTATTATATGTATATTGCCTGTTTTACCTTGATTAAAGCACTAATTAAAACACGGTATTAGCAACATGCAGTATGTCCAATTAACATATTTTAAGTGATTGATCATTCTTTCAAATAGCAATGGGGTCTCAGGCACTTAGTACTTGGTTTATGCTGTGCTTCTTCTCTTCTGTAATGAACCTAATCTGGCAAACTTCTCACAATCTATTCAGAAAGATGAAGTGATGGAGCACAGGCGACGTTACCGAAGCCTAGCGTCAGGCCCTGGGGCCCAGCGTCTGGCCCTTCTGGCCCTTCTGGCTGCAGCCTAACTCCACTTCCTAAACATTGACTTCTATGGGTGCAGCTTTGACAGAGCAAACGCAGCAGGGTTCTAAGGCAAATGCCAGGGGAAGAGAAAAGCCTGTAAAAATCAAGATCACTTTGCCTTTCACCAGGCACCACTAAAAGAATGAAACATTAAAACGTGAATCACAGAACATGGTTAACAGCAGCACTGCATTTAAAACACTGTTTTTTAAAGAAATAATTTCTCTTGGTAAATAAATTTTAGGGTGTGAGGCTGCTTATTCTATTACCCAGTTGATAAATTCACTTAACAAGGATTTATCAAGAACAGAAAGCTTGTCTTTTACCACAGAAGGGTCCAATTAGAAGCTTCAAGGACCGATTCTGACAAGATGCTCTGATGCACTAGGGGAAGGCACAACACAAGACTCCATAGCAACATTTATTGTAAATGTTTTAAATAGCAAAGAGAAAATTTCAACATTTTGCAAAGTTAAAGTCCTAACACAAATTTTAATATACAGCATTTTCTCAGTTTGTACTTAAACATAGTAACAGAAAGTATTATTTTTATGAATTAGCTAATTTAAAATAATCACCTAAGATGGTTGTCAATACTACTGACAACCAGGCAATTTAGAATAAACTAACTTATTTGCATCAGAACAAATAAAAAGAAAGCTGTAAATACAAATCTATCACTTCAAATTCTGCCTGGCATGGGATTATTCTGTCTCTTCCAGAATTATATGGCACTTTAACTAAATTGGAATCATATTTTTCCTCAAATCATGATTTAATTTTCTATTTCCCAAAAAGATAGTAACAGAATCACTTCTGCAACCCTAAATAACATTTGGATCATCAGCACAGATGGATTCAGCAGTATACCAAAGAAGCATTTATCTGGAAGATTATCATTAGTAGGTTCACAGGGAAGTTTTCATGAGAGTTAATCAAGTGTGCCCACTCTCCTGAACATGCTGAACAAATTACCAACCGACCACAAGTAGCAATCATACTGTTTCAATCAGCACAAAGAAAGAAAAGCAATTCTTAAAACTTACGTGCTCTCGCTTATAAATATCTAGAAAAATACTGCAGTAAGAAACATTTATTATGTACTTTATTCTGGATTAAACATCTAGATATGACTCAGTAAGAGCCCAGAGATTTATCTAATTATAAAAATGTCAATCTTATGTTATGCTTTTCCAATTATTCACAAGTTTAATATTTTTCTTTTCCTACAGTTGTATTTGAGTAGGTAACTCTTCTCTCATAGTCTTTTGGGGTGATCTACAAGACAACTCACCATAAAAAAATAAAAACTGAACAATAAAAATTTGCTTATCAAATTCAGAGATCAATGATTCATCCATTGTAAAAGTTAGGATACACTGTGTAAAGGGCTAAAATTTACTTCTACACACAATTTGTGGAATATAATATAGACAGACAAAATAATAGGATAAATGAAATGGAATGGCAGATGAGTACACTTTAAGAAACAAAGAAGCTAGACACAAAAGAGTGCATAACTTATGATCTCATTTATAGAAAGTTCTAGTGCAGGCAAAACTAATTTAGGGTGATAAAAATCAAATGAGCACTTGCCTGTGGTGGGGGGGGTGGCTGGGCTGCAAAGGGGCAGAAGGAACTTCCGGAGAGGAAGAAAATGCTGTGTATCCTGGCTATGGCGGTGGAAGGAGGATGTACACACTTAGAAACCACATACTGAAAATACATGCACTGTACCAGAGTAGATAAAATGCCCAATGAACTAAAACAAAAGGGTGGGACGAAGAACTAGACAATAGTGTAATAAAAAGCCACTGACTACAGGTTTCTCTTCCCACTTAAGATGCCTTGAGTCTGGGTTAACTGTGTGATTTGTTTGAGCAAAAAATGTGATAGAATCAGACATTTCTGCACACTGGAGGTGACCTGCTGCTGCTCTTGGAACGTGAGGCCACAAGCAAGCAAGTCCAAGTTAGCCCAGGGCAGGAGAGACACAAGGCCTGGTATCTCCATCTAACATCCATTGCTGGCTGTTCAGGGGAGGTCACCAACAGCTTCTGCCGAAACAAGAATGAATCTAGCCAGACCAGTTGAGGTACTCAACAGAACTCAAGCCTGCTGCCTACCTAAAGAGCCTTGAGCAAGTAAGTCAGCAAGAGAAAGGACAGAATATGAAAGCTGCAAAAGCCCAAGAGGTTTTATTTAAACCTGCTACACAGGTGCCAAGGTAAAAATAAATTTTACATAAGAAGCAACTCTCATTTAAGGAGCACTGGAAATTGCCATATAGAAACCTGACATGACAACGAGACGTTGAGTTATCTTTTGGGATGCAACCCGAAACTCACTGAGAAACTGACAAGAAAAACTCCTGCATTGTCTTTTCTATGGAATGAAAAAAAAGCAAATCCCACCTTCGGTAAGATGTACCAAAGGTCTCTGGGTACCGTGGAGTAGATTGTGCAATAGTCAGAGCCTGAGAAGCACAAGTGGTGCCTGCAGAGCTCCTGCCACATAACACTGAAGCCATGCAGGACCGCATGGGAAGAAGGCTGGTCTAATAATAATAATGTATCATTTACCTTGTATTATTAACTCAAATGCCTATTTATGGAAAATGGAATGCCTGTTACTACAAAATGAAAACAAACTGAACAAGGAAGAAAGATGGGGTAAGAGAGAGACGTGGTTAAGGTAAGGGAAGAACAATGCCCAGAGGTAGCAACACAAAGAAAATCAAAACAACTTCACAGCAATACACAATTTAAAGCTGAAAGCAACACTTCACAATTCATGATCTTCAGAGTTCTCTTAGAGGGTAGAATGGACCAGAAAATCTGATTCAGACTTTGTTCTGAAAAAGACTTAATAGACAAAGAAGTCAAAATTGAGTTCTCTTGAGTTCACAGCAAAGTAAAGCTAGGTAAGTTGTCTTATCTCCAATTCCCCTCATTCCATTAGCCCTTCTTGCTAACAGCCCAGGAAAACTGCCTCATTTAAACATGGAAAACAAAACAGAATGTGAATAAAAAATTATGGAGGAAAAAAATAACATAAAATGCAAAAACTGGTCAAAAAAATTGCAAAGAAAATGAGTAAGTGGTAGGGAGAGGAAATCCAACACATTTACAACTGGAGCCCTGAAAAGGAAAACTTAAGCAGATAAAGTAACATTTACAGTTGTAATTCTAAAAGCATCTCTTCTGAAATGAGGAGGACTGGATCTCATACTAAACAAACATACTGTGTATTTGGGAAAATAAGCCTAACAAAACAAAACTGGATTTTACCACAAAGAAAAAAATTCCTTTGCATAATTAAAGTCTAAATCACTTATGACAAAAAGAAGGTTAGGGTGGCATGAGGCTTCTTGACAGCACTATCATACCCTAAAAAATCATGGAAAAATAGGTTTAAGATACATAAGCAAAATAAATACAGGTAAGCCAAAGAACAGCTAAAGAGCCAAACCATCCTCTAAATATAAACACCCAAGATGTAAGATTTTTTTCCCCATGAAAAAATATTTCTTGAAATAGCTACAGATGAGCATCAGAGAACTCCGAAATGAATAGAGAAGTTTAGTGTATAATCTAGAGTGTAAGCAGACTGCACGAGCTGACACACCGCCTGCCACGTCGCCCTGGCGGCTCCTCCTCCTCCTCCTCCTCCTCCTCCTCACTGACCACTCGCTCTCATACTACCTGCTTCTGAAGTGCATCATGCAATTCACCCTTTCCGTATTTTTAGAATTTATATTTGTCAAATTTAGAACCAATGAGATCTCTAGATGAGAAGGCAAACTGTAAGATCTAATTAAAAAGTTCTAAAACTGCAAATTAATCTTACACAACTAAAACATGTCTGCATGACCAAGGTCCAAAGACATGGAAGTTCAATGATAGACACTGGCCTACAGTTTGCAGAGACGACATTAATCACAAATAACACTAACCCACACAGTAACAAATTCATCCAACCAACCTGGTAAGCTCTGTTGATCTGATTAGCTGCCCAACTCGCATACTTCATGTTATCCTTCTTCATTTTTGCACTTGCTTTTGGATTAGATGCAATATGGCTTGCAGACTAAAAACAGAAAAGAAAAAAACAAAAAAAAATTTTTTTCTAGTCAAGGTAATAAAAAACATGTGGGGGTCACAGGGGCAGTGAGATGATAAAGGAGTTTTAACAAAGTGTACCAAAACAATTTTTAAAATTGAATGAAATTAGTGTTTAAAAATGAAAACATATTTTGAAAGATAGCATGATACAAAGTAGTAAAACCAGAAAGAGTGCTGGGCATGGTGGCACATGCCTGTAATCCCAGGTCAGAAGACGGAGGCAGGAGGACCACTGTGAGTTTGAGGCCAGCCTGGAATACACAGTAAGTTGAAGGTCAGCCTAAACTACATAGCAAGACCCTGTCTCAAAAAATGAAAAGACCAGAAAGGGTATTTTAAATAATAAAAATTAAATGTTCAACATCATTGGTTATTTGAGAGATGCAGATCAAAACAACACTAAGATACTATCTCACTCCAGAAAGAATAGCTATTATCAAGAAATCAACCAATAACAAATGCTGGCTGGGCTGCGGGGAAGAAAGAACCCTCCTTCACTGTTGGGAATGTAGACTGGTCCAGCCACTGTGGAAATTAGTGTGGAGATTCCTCAGAAAACTACAACTAGAGGTTCCATTTGACCTAGCTATTCCTCTGCTTGGTATCTTCCCAGAAGAATTAAAATCATCATATCAGTGATATATGCACAACCATGTTTATAGCAACACAATTTGTAATAGCTAAGTCTTAGAAACAACCTAAACGCCCAACAAACAATGAATGGCTAAAGAAGATGTAGTTTTTCTACACAAAGGAGTACTACTCTGCCATAAAAAAGGACAAACTAGAGACATTTGTAGGTAAATGGATGTTCCTTGAAAACATACTCTTAAGTGAAATAAATCAGACACTTATCAGTACACATCGAATTGTTTCTCTGAAATGAGAAACCGTAAGTGTAAAAAAGGAAAAAGTGGTATAAAAAATGTTATGAAAAAAAAAAAAAAAAAAGATAGTATTCAAAAAAGAGGAGAACTAGATGGGAAAAGGGGGATAAAGAAGGAAGGTTAAAAGAAAAGTAAGATGAAAGGGAAAAAAAATAGAAAAATGTAAATAAACTTGTTGCAAATAGGGAGGGGTGAGTGAATGGAAGGCAGGGGAGGGGAAGGGGAGAAAACCAAGATACATCATGTACAGGTACAAAATAACCATGTTGATTATGATCATTATGTATATGATGTACCAATACATGTTCTTGGTAAAAATAAAAAAATTTAAAAAATAAAATATTTTTTTAAAGCCTAAAAAAAAATTATTTAATGATGTGTACCTCTCTCTTAAAGGTAAAACCCTTCAACAAAGAAGCCATGAAAATATACTTTGTAATCCGAAAGTGCTGCACGATAAGGATGTTACTAGTGCTATTTCTTGTTACTGAGTTCCATTAGTTTTCCAATGTCAGAATTACTGAATTTTAATAGAATGAATCTTAAAATTAATTTTGTCTGACTTCTTCTTACACTAACAAGTGAAAAAATTTCAGTCTAACAGGAAATGGTTCGACTTGACCAAAACAAGTTAACGGAAGTCTTTGTAATAAACCCCTTTGTCCTTGTCTCTAGTTCATTTCTCTTTCTACTGTGCTCTACAGAACAGATTAGTTATCACAATTTGAAGCACCTTCTCCTTTTTAAAAAAGTATTTAAATGAGGAACTCAATCTGGAATCCATGTAAGAATCTAGAAGCTCCAAAATCATATGCAAAATTTTTAAATATATGTTTATATTTCTAGGAAGAATAAAGCATTAGTCTTATTCTTAAAAGAATCTGTTCAAAAAAGGTTAACCCTTTCTTTCGTGCCTCATCTGTGCTATGGGCTTCTTGACCTGTCTCTTCTCCGCCAATATCAACATTTTACACCTCTGTGTCTTTAACATCACCTCTTGGATACGAATGCTAGTAAACACAGTGATTACAGGAAAGAGCCCGGGCTGAAACCTGGACTGGAGTTCCAGCCCCATTGTGTGGGAGCCCTGAGCACAGGAGTCACACCGTGTCTTAGTTCTGCCATCTCTGAAACGGCAGCAGAAAGAGCACCTACTCAGATGGATGGTATGAGGCTGAAGGACTTAAAACAAAACAGCACTCGGAAAACGCCTGGCACAGAAAATGCTATGTACAAATGATTATTAATAACAATTTATCATCATAAATTTTAAAAAGACAATGAATCTGTTTGCTATACTGCTAACTACACTGTATCCCCACTGCAAATGGTTTTGGCATAAACCAGATAAATTTTCTTGAAATTCCTTTGAACCATATTCTAACCATATTTTGCCATTCTTTTCTAAAAATTATGTCATTCATCTTTCTTCCCATTCTCCTTTTCAATCACTTCTTTTTAACTGAATTTCAAGAAGAAGATACTTATCAAATAATCTGTAAAAAGACTAGGATAAGCAGAAGTTCCAAAGAGCTGACTGACCTGTTAAGGTTTATGCTCCTAGCCTGTGTGATGGCAGAAGTGTTCCCTGGACACACGCTTAGGTGAGCCAGCAGGTTCTTCTGTTCCCACCGCTCCTGCTGATGCGCTGCTGTAAGCACTTCATTTGGCACACAAACACCACATACTTCCACAAATTACTTTCAAACTGTATTTCTATACCATAAGAAATGTTTTAATTAAACGTACTAGGGATTTTATTTTCTAATGTTTTTCACTGGTATAGTTTAAAAATATCTCATACAAGTATAAGTGAGAAATACAATAAAGTTGGGCATAGAACCAAGATTATGAAAACAATTTTAAAAACACAGAATACACTCTCTTATTTATTACTATTTAACTGCATAAGAGAAGACTTCAATTCTGGTATGATAAAAGACAATGGAATAATAATATAATATCTAACAGCCAGGATGTATTACATTCAAAAATAAAACTGCCTTATCAAACACTACTCATAATTAATTAGAAGAAAAAATCATGTGCTCACCAATAAATTTAAAAAACAAGTGAGGAATGGCTGGAAAGGGCAGCTAAGTGGATAGTGAATGGAAGACTTTGTAGAATAACATTAAGCATGCACCTCAACTCACCATGTAAAGGCCAAACAAAGCTCTCATGTTTCTGTTGTTCAGTTTCAATGCCTGTGCAAAATACTTTCTTGAAAGTTCGAGGTTTTCAAGTCCACCTTGGGTATATTTAACCTGTTAAAAGTTGCAGAGTGTTGAAACCTGTTTATTTTACTACTCTGAAATATGGCATGTTTCATCATACCATAGGCATTAAGTGAAACAGATATTCTGTAAATAAATGCAAGATGTTAAAAGAATTCACCTTAAACCTAATCTATAATTTAAAATATAATCTCCCCCATGAAACTATTCTACGATCAAGATCACTGACTAGTTTTTAAAACAAAAAAGCTGCTATAATACAGAGCAGTATACTTTCTATTTCAACTGCCTTGCAAATGCTCTACAAAGTTATATCTTCTTTTACTAGGTTCATAAATCTAGATTTATCTGAATTATCTTTTTATATCTATACTTTAAAAATGACAGTAATAATTGTCCTTTTACACTCCTTAATAATAAAGTCCTCCTAAATTTATAGCATTAAATTATACTGACATTCTTAATAGTAAGGAAATTAAATACATACATACTACATACCAAAATATTAACTTTAACATGAATTTCCTAGAATCTGAATTTAAAAATCAAATCCACTGTGTCTCAGAAGCAACTGGTAACAACTGTGGTATAATTAATTTACAGTTAGGAAAGAAAGAGCATTCCAGTACTATATAAAAATACAAAGCATCTCACTGTTTTAAAGTGCAATACTCCAGTGCAATATTTATCCACACAAGTCAACATTCATCAGATGTTTAAACATTTATACAAGTGCCTAACATGAAGAATATATCCTTAGAGCCATAATAATGCCCAACAGAAGCAAAACTCAAATCCCACACGTGTGTTGCATGCGAATGCACTCACCTGGGCGTACTGCGGGCAGTACACTGGTGGTGGGGATTGTGCCGGGTGAACACACTCACCTGGGCGTACTGCTGGCAGTACACTGGTGGTGGGGATTGTGCTGTGTGAACGCACTCACCTCGGCGTACTACTGGCAGTACACTGGTGGTGGGGATTGTGCTGTGTGAACGCACTCACCTCGGCGTACTGCTGGCAGTATAGGTGGTTGTGAGGATTGGTCATCATGAGCTCCTCCAGACAGAAGGCTGCTTTTGCGTAGCTGAAACATATAGAGCAGTAATTAATTTTAAAAGTCATAAATTTTATCTCAGATACGCCTTAAAATTACTTTAAAACTATTTGGTAATGTTAGATATTTTATTCCCCAAACAATTTAAACAGTTTAATATAAAGAACTTACTCTGAATCCATACACACCACTAACATCGAGACATTTAACAGGCCAAACAGAAATGAATAAACAGGTATGTCTAAATTTTATAGCAGTATAAACAATCAGTCAATACATATTACTTTTTAAAAGCTCACATAAAATAGTTTCTGTAAATCCTCTGATTATTTAATGAAATGTTCAAAAAGGAAGAAATAGCTATTTTATCAAACAGTCTCTAATCACTACAAAACTCTTCACAAACATCTCCTTATTAAGATACCCTATTGCAAAGACTTCTCAATTACTTTTTTGTCAACTATCAGATAATGAAATGATCTGACTAACAGCTGCAGTTAGTTTTGGTCTGCCCTCCACCAGCACTGAACCACATGGTGCAAAACAAGAACCCCGCTGAAACCATGGTGGGAACCGAAGAAAGGGCTCTGGAGAGACAGCTTAGACCAGTGGTTACATTTTGCCTGAGTGTGTCCCCAGGTGCAGGGCTGTGGACCACCCGTGTCCTGCAGACATGGGTGTGATGACTCACACTGTGTGAGGAACTGAGGGCGGGGCGGCCCACCCCAAAGGCCACCTAGAGCTCTTTTTTGCATTTGTCACTCACGTGTAAAGGTTTCTACTTCACACCAATGCCCGAGGCACTCACTTTCACAAGTGTACACATTCCAGTCTCACCCATGTGCAATGAGTAACAACTGACCTTTATGAGGTTCTCATTTTATGTCATGCATACTCTTTGAAAAATATTTAAAAAAAAAAAAAGAAAGAAAAATATTTAGTGTGTTTAAATCACTTTATCCCACCAAACCTCTGGAAATTACGAAATTACCACTATGCTATAGTGGAGACTCCCAGGGCAGAGACATAACTGAATGTTGGGCTATCCCCTTCAGAGACTGCATCCTTCAATTGCTGCACATGCTGTTTGGACCTAGCGCATCATGGTGAATAGCCATGGGACCGAGAGCAATAGTGTCAATAGCAACAAAAAAAAATAGGTGCAGCAGTCCCACCACACCCCAGGTACCTGAGGAACCAAGAACCCTGCATCCTACCCACAGCCACAGCACCTCGTTCCACGCAGGCTCTCACACACTCGCACCAGAGATCACGCAGCTCTGCGTCCTGCTCATTTTATCACCCAACACTCAGCACTGGTTCTTCAAATACAGGCATTTAGTATTTGAAGAACTGAACAAACATAAGCGACTCAACAAATACTGAATAAACGTCGATCTAGCTAATATCACTCTACAGAAAAGGGAAAAGTTGTCTCTCGCTTAAACACCCAACTTTATTACAAGACAGTTTCTTGTAAATGTGCTCTTTTAACTAAGATGACACCAAAATTTCATATACAGGCTAAGAATAAACATTCTAAGAGAGTTAAGTGGGTTCAGAACTAGCTGGTTCTGGCAGAGCATAAAGCAAGATAAAATGGGCAGGGAGGACTCTGGTTGACTTAGGGTGACGGAATTACAAGTAATTTGTGACTCAGTCTTTATCTGCTCTAGGTTATTTCTTTAACTTAAAAAAAAGGATGTCCTTGATTATTTGAAATGTTGTAAAATGCTTTCAGTTACAAAATCTTCAACAACTAATTCTAAATGACTCTCACTTTAAGGAACAAAATTAAACTAATGTTGAGTTTTACTTCACTCTGAAAATTGTTTCCTGTTAGTTAAATATAAGTACAATATACCGCTTCGCATGTCTAAGAGGAGAGTATGTTTACACCTCTGTAAATATAAGCTTGTACACTCCATACAGAACCCATTAACTCTCTCAGAATCTTCATTCTTAGGGACCAGAGACTCTGACAGCCAAGGTATAGCAGAGAACTGAGGAACAGTTCCTGGAATATGGCATGCAATTCATTACAGAACAGCTAGTGCTTTTATTTTACTTCCACTTTTATTAAAGTTATGGAAATAACCTCAATCTTTTCTATTTATACACATCTTTATACACACACATACACACAGACGCATAGTTGGACAAGAGCAACACAAAAATGTCCTTATTCTATTTTATTTCCTGTGTCAGCTGCCTGTAGTATGAGAACAAGGTTAACTATACACCCACAAAAAGAAAACTTGCGTGAGAATCTAGTTCTACTCTCTCAAAAAGAGGGAAAGAAACAATGTGATAGACTTCAGATTTAGAAGAACTAAGGAAGAAAAGAAAACATTGCCGCTGGATGGAGGTTAGCGCTAATGCTGTGATATTAGAAAATTTGCACTAAGACTCTGCACTAATCCTCTCACACTGGGATTTCCTCCTGTCACTACAGCAATAAAAAAGCCAACAAAAACATTAAATATCCAATAAGCAAGTTCCTACAGCATTCAGCATTCTTGATTATTCTTGGTTTTTAACCCAGGCAACAGAACGCTTTTACTCTGTAAGAGCTGATTCTCTTAGTACTAAGGCTAATAAATCCAAACAATTGGCAGAATTTTTAAACAGCAGGGAGTACAATACCCTCTGTATATAAGAACAATTTGAACTCTAAAAATTCACTATTTTGAGTCCTCCAAAATAACCTTAGCCTAACAAATACAGGCTTTCAAATTATAAAGAATGCCACCGGTATTTTGAAAGAAAAATTTATTTCCCAAAGAAAAGTAATACACCAAAACCCAAATGACCTGATTAAAGTTATTCACACATTATGACCAGAAAATTGTTGGATTTTTTCATTTAATTGTTGCTTTACTTTGTTTCTCATTTAAAACGCCAGGAGATTCACAGTTTCTCAATACTTTGGAAACCATTCTATCTTCTCAATCTCTAGTGAAGAAACTGCACTCTGAACAGTTTTCTGTGTTTAACAACTTACTCGTGTTCATTGATATAAAGTTCTGCAAGTTCATGCCAGGCTTCTTGGTCGCCAACAAATCTGGTGGGAGGAAAGGGAAACAAAGTAAGTGTGTGGGTATTCTGTAAATGAACAGCATGGAGACAAACAGGAAAATTAAATGCAAATTCCATTTTAATTAAAAAAGATTTATTAGAATAACAAAACACAATCTCCTTATAAAACACTCACTGTTCCAGATACTCATTCAGCTCCCGAATGGCCTCTACATTTTTCCCCTGGGCCTTGCGAATGGCAATCTTACGCTTTCTTGCAGCCTATGGGTTGACATTAATAAAGGATTAGCCCACACAATTCCCTGGGTTTTTGTAAGGAAGGTAATCTGACTGGGCAAATTATTATCTCAATGCCAGTGAAATTTCATTGTAAAACAACTGCTTAGTGAGAGTTTATAAACACACTCCATGACATCCCACTGGGGAATTCAAACACTCCCAACCATCACCTATGCTTCACTTTAGATGCATACAATACACGCATCGGTTCATCCAAACAAATAAGCACCGGGATTCTGATGATTACAAACCAGCAGGAAGCCCTAATCTTTATCCACCTAAAGTCCTTTGTGCTGCCTCATTCACAAGATCTGTATGTTAAGAGGCAGAGGAATAGTGCAGTTTAGAAAAAATAAATAAATAAAAATAAATCTCACCATGGCCATTTGGATGCAATCATACCAAGGCAGCTCCTGCAAACTTTTTCATGATTTTAAGCGAAAGATCTACCTTTGTTTTTCAAAAGAATAAAATAGGTCTTGAAAGAAATATTTTACAATAAACAAATTCTTAAAACTTGCATTTTAAATTCTAAAATAGTTGACATAAAAATCCACGCCATTCATTTATGTATTCAAACATGTAACGGACATCTATCATTTGTCTAGACAAGGAAAATACAAAGATAACAAAAGAAGTAGATGATTTCTTGTAGGCTCTCAGTCTCAAAAGAAAGACAAGTTAAGCAAAATATATAAGGTGATAAGAGCGAAAATAAAGCTGTCCAGGCTGTCACGACACCAAAGACAACAGGCTAACGACTGCAGCGGAGAAGGAGAAGAGGAAGGACGGAGCGGAGGGGGTCTCTGATGGGACGGCCTCTGATGGAACGGCCATGGTGAGATTAGGACACAGAGCAGGCAGCTAGGATGAGTGTCCACCCGGAAGTAGCACAAAAACAAGAGGAGGAAAGCATGAGAGGGCGCTGTATGCCCTAGTAAATTCACATCGCCTCAACCTGTTTGACTCAAATCCAGAAGGACAGACAATAAAATAAACACAGCACAATGAAGGCCATGTTAAGTGTATAACACTACTCTGTCATGCAGAAAGGAAAAGCCAGAGACAGAACCTCCTTAGAGGAGCAGGAGACACACACTTCTGGGTGGTGGCCTGGAGGTTCAGCTGCAAAAAAGTGAAAGACCAAGATCGGAGAAACGAAACAATAACAAATAAGGCCGAGAACAGTATTTATAATGCTGGGGATACCTGGGCCATAAAAAGCAACATGTTTTAAGAATGAACGTCCATGATTCCGATGCTCGCTCGTGCCGAAGGCCTAACACAGAGCCTACCAGCAAACACTGAGGTAACTTCATTACACAAAACAATGAAAGCGCCACAATAAATGTAAAGTTCAGAGAGTTTCAAGAATCCTTAAGCTAAGTAAAAGTTAAAGCTCTGAAATCTTATAGCCATCAGGAAGAAAATGAGAACCACAGCTGGAAGAAGTGGTGCATACCTGTGATTCCAGCACTCTGGGAGGCTTGAGGCAGGAAGATCACAAGGTCAAGCCTAGACTGGGCAACTTAGTGATTTAGTGAGAACCGGTCTCAAAATAAAAAATAAAAAGGGCTTGGGCTGCAGCTCAGTGCAAAGGCCCTGAGTTCAATCGCCAGTACCAAAAAAAAGAAAGGAAGAAACCTTTTCTCAAGTCCTCCTGAAAATAAGAGGAACAAATTATAGTCAAGAACTGATTTCTTCTGGGAGATATAATACCTGATCTCACTAATCCCGAATCATTCTTTTTATTTCTCATGCTACCATGTCTTCCGCAGGTGGTATGATAGAACAAAAGGAGTGTAGCTTTTGAAACAAAAAAGCCAAGAGGGCTGGGGATTTAGCTCAGTGGTTAGAATGCCTGCCTTGCAAGCACAGGCCCCAAGTGACAAGAATCTGCTGAGCATGGTGGTGCAGGCCTGCAGACGGCAAGGCTCAAACAGCTTAGAGACCCTGCCTCAGAATACAGAACTGTCTGAAGGACTGGGAGGCAGATTAGTGTGAGTGCCTGCCCACCCTGTGAGGCCAGCTTCAGAGAAAGAGACAGACAAGAAACCGAATCCCAAGCCTTGCCACTCACCAGCTTCTTAACTGCCTCACACCTGGCACTACACCCACTCCCGTGTCAGCACAAAGCAACAGCCAGGCACCAGGCAGGCAGCGGTTAAAGAAATGTCACCCACTTTAGTCTGTGCTGATCATTTCTGCGCTAAGCCTCACCACAAGGTTCAGCCCCGAGACCTGTAGAGGACTGGCAGACTCAGCTGTGCTGAACTATTTCTATTTTGCCTCAACCCTTATGGGATTTGCACTATCCGATACATGATACTGTACAAGCGCAGTGAAAAGTTGCTGAAAATACCACATTCTAATGCCACGAATCAAACAAAAAGCCAGAGAACAAATACAAACAGCAACTAACACAGCCTCTGCGAGACTTCTGCGGAACGCGGGCTGTGCGGCACTGCTGGCGAGTGCTGCAAAGCACAACCGGAAGACAACTCCCTGCAAAGGCGTGAGCAGAAGAGAAGGGTCAGGCTCTGGAGTTTCAGACTCCCGCCCTAGACAGGTCATCCTAAGAGACCCCAGCACAGCACCAGCTAAACAGTTTGCTACTATTATGGTGAATGGCTCGCACTGATGGCGAGTAGAGTGTCTTAGTTTTCTAAGAAAAAGGCAAAAACAGAGATCTCGTATTTATTTTACAATAGCCAACTTTTAAAACTATGGGTTTTTCTACCGAATACACTTCGGTGAGGTAGGTATAAGAGACAATTTAGAGACAAGGCTTTATTGGCTAATCTGGGAAGCATGCCCTCACATCTCCACATGAGCATGCTACTGCTCGATCCCCGAACACCTCTGACAGCATCTTGTCTAATACGCTAAAGTTTAAAATTAACTTTTTGTTGGTAACTATCTAGCTATGCAGTCTTCTTAATGAAAGCATACACAGCACTTTAAAGAAAAACCAACTTAGGGGCTGGGGATTTAGCTCAGTGATTAGAGTGCTGGCCTTGCAAGCACAAGGGGCTGAGTTCGATCCCCAGCACCACAAAAAAAAAAAGAAAGAAAGAAAAACCAACTTGGTAGTCACTATCACATGGTCAAAAACATTTTTCTAAATCATAAACTTTTTTACTAAGTAACAACCATTCCCAGGTATTTCTTTTTAAAACACTACCACATTCTGGCATAAGAACCAGTTTTTATCAGGACTGATTGATTAATTTGGTAGCACTGGTAACTGAACCCAAGGCCTTCACGCTGAGCTACATCTCCAGCCATAAATATATATATATGCATATATATGTAACACACACATGCGCGCGCGCCACACACACACACACACACACACACACACACACACACACAGATTTGTTGGGGTTTTTTTTTGTTTTTTGGTTTTTTTTAGGCACAGTCTCATGAAGCTGCTAACTTGCCCAGGCTGGACCGGGCTTGAACCTCTGATCCTCCTGCTTCAACCTCCCAGAGTGCTGGGATCACAGGTGCGTGTCACCACACTCAAGCTTCATGATTGTTTTAAATCAGCATTAAGCAGGAACTTCCTACATGGCCAAAATGGGGTGAGAGAGACATCCTGCCTGAAACAGCCTGAAAACAGCCAAAGAGGAGCACTAAATAAATATCTAAAGTACAGGGCATCTGGGCATGAGGCCAGCAGTCACTGAGTGTGCAGACTGCTGCAGCTCACTACTCTGGGAGAGTTTCGGGACTGAGGGGAGAGAGGGAAGAAAACTCGACGAGTTTCTGCGTTCAGGGGCAGGAGCTCAGGGTCCAGGAGGCCAAACATGCCCGTGTTCTGAGCACAGTCAGGAGGGGATAAGGGAACAACTCACACTGCAGAAGGCTCCACACCGTCAGCCCAGCAGGCAAGAGCCCAGACAGAGCCAGGGGAAAAGAGAGCATTCGGGGAGACAGTGGGTGATACTGAAGTAGACTACAGTAAGTAAAGTCCGCAGTACTTATCAACTTTTATTCTGGTTTTCTTTCTAGTGTTTTTTTTTTCTTGTAATATGTAAGGATAGTCTGAATTTTTGTAAACTTTTGGCTTGGATGAAATGAAAACTCTGTTCTACATTTTATGAGTGGTTTTAAATTAAGTCTTCTGCAGAACAGAGTACTGTTTTAATATACGGATTAAAATTTCTATTATAAAATATGCAACTTCAGAAAGTCCTCCACATATAAAATTACTATACAAGAAAAGCCATTTAAAGTCTTAGAGTCTTGCCATTTACTTTAAAATGGGTTTAAAGTTTAAAATCAACACAGAACATACGATGTATCATACATAAAATAACAACGCTGATGAGGGAAACTGAAACACCAACTCAGCCTCTGTGCTGGGAATGCACACACAGCAGCACCAGAGGCCCAGCCATCAGCCCCACCTGTGAGCAGGTAGGGAGCAGGGATGAGTCCATCCCTTCACTCTGTGTTGACATCCAAGACCTTAGCTTGCCCGATGAATCCCGGGCTTCTGAATGTGCCCACATCTCTTTTCTGCCGCAGCTTCTCATTCATACAATATCTAACCCACAGTTACACAGCACACTTCCCCAGAGTCACACAAAACCCTGGGTTCCCAGTAATTACCAAGCAACCAGAAAATGCTTCACGAAAATGTCTGTTGGTTTTTGGACCTTACCCAGAACATACAGAAAAGATTTCTTACAAAGACCAATTTCTTTCTATCATAGCTTCCCTGGGACAACATTCGGTAAAAAATGATGCTCAGGAGGTGTTAAAAGATAGACATGTTACTTGTCTTCACACACTGTGACAGATGCCAGTAACATCTACATAATGACTAAGTTTAAAAAGTGGATTTTCTGTAGAAGGTGGCAGACAAGAATTTGAAAGGTCATGCTCCTCTAAGAGTTTTCCAATTAGAAACAGATATACTAGTGACAAACAATCAATAATGGCCTACATAATTTCTTTCAAACTTTTAAAGACTATAAAAAAACATCCAACAGCTCTGTGTCCTCCATATTATATAAAACTGGGCCAGCCAGCAATTTTTCCTGAAAGATAACCGAGCATCTTAGAAAAGAGAGGACTTGTGGGGAGATGCTCCTGGGGACTAAAGGACGAGGCCTCCCTGCAAAATATGACTCAGAATCCCCTGACTCCAGACTTCAGAACCCGGAAGGCAGCAGACAGCTGGTCAGCAAAATGAAGGCATGCCTCCAGGTTCTCCCGTCTAGAAAAAGTGGTATTTTAAAAGTGTTCACTTCTTGGCACAGGGCCAATACACAAACTAAGATGTGAAATACTAGATTAATAGAAAGTTCACAACTCATGGCAAAATCTAATCTTTCTAAGATACAAAATCAACAGAGAAACAGAGATTATCAACTCTTTCTTAACACATCTGTTCAATGGACATTCACTGAAGGCCTATGGTAAGCACTGCTCCATGCAACAGGCGTGATTTTCTTTCCCTCATGAAGCACTCAAAGGATGAAAAGTCTACCTCTATTTCAAAAGCAGGCAAAACGAAACAAACTGGTGGGCATTGGGTTAGGGTTAGGGTCAGGGTTGGGGTTGGGGTCATCTATGGAGTAAAAGTTATCAGGGAGCCTAGACCAATACTTGTTTTTCACAGTTTAGTGACTAAAATCTTCACACTCAAGAGCCCCTCTTCTAATACATACACACAGCTAATTTTTGATTGTTTATGAAATACGACGAATATACTTTCACGCATCCTCTATCCACAAATGGCACTTGTCTAAGTCTTGGGCCCCCGACCTCCAGCCTGAAACAGAACAGGCTCCAT
Organism: Hystrix cristata; assembly: GCA_004026905.1. Classification (NCBI taxonomy): domain Eukaryota; kingdom Metazoa; phylum Chordata; class Mammalia; order Rodentia; family Hystricidae; genus Hystrix; species Hystrix cristata. The sequence goes on along the minus strand of PVJO010023322.1, from coordinate 1,323 downwards.
ATGACAAACCTCTTTTAACCCTCCTTAAATCATGATCTGTATTGCTGACAAGTTATCTCTAAAAATATCTGATGCTATTTCTCTAACTGAAACTCAGCTTCCTTCTCTATCCCCTAAAGAAAAAAGATTAAAATTCACAAGTGTAACGTCCCAGGCTGTTCGCAAACACAGGCCTCCTGCTGCACAGTGGCTCTGGAGGATGGACCACTCGGAAGCCTGAACACCAGTCTCTGCAGGGCCAGTCAGGCAAGGGAGGCTGGCCGGGCCATCACACAGCCTTGCTCTCTCTTTTCAATCAGAACAAATACAAAATGTCACTTGAAAAAGGTGTAAAAGGAGGCAGTTCAAAAAGAGAAATGCAAAGAGCTTTTGGAGCATATTAGGAGATGTTCAATAGTACTCACTCACAATGCAAATTATAACAACGTAACATTTTTAACCAATCAGACTTGCAGGATTAAAAAGCTGATACTACAGCGCATAGGAGGACAGAAAGAAGGAGGTGCTCTCATACGCCATACTGAGTATGAGACAGGTAAGACACCTTTTTTGGAGGGAAACTTGGTAGTATTTATCAAAATTTAAAATGCCCGGATCTCCTGACCCAGACATTCCACTTGTAAGTACACAACATGCAGATGGTATTCCCTGTGCATAACACTTGTTTCTGAGAGGAAGAGACCAGAGCCAGTCTAGGGTGCATCACGAGGACGCACACACTGCTGACACCAGGACAAGGACTGTGGGGCCACAGAGGCAATACCACGCAGTGGCAACAGTCATGCAAAGACAAGATCTTTAAGCACACTGTCAGGTGGAGTATGCTGCCGCCTGCATTCCCAGCCACTCTCCCTGTCAAGATTGTACACAAATGTACACATGCACATGTGCACGCACAACTGTTTGTACATGCAAAAAAAATCTCTGAAAGAATATTTTAAAAATTTAATAATACTTAGAATTAAAATCATCATACCACAAGGACATATGCACCACCATGTTCATAGCAACACAATTTGTAATAGCTAAGTCTTGGAAACAACCTAAATGCCCAACAACCAACGAATGGCTGAAGAAAATGTGGTTTTTCTACACAAGGGAGTACTACACAGCCATAAAAAAGGACAAACTAGAGTCATTCATATATAAATGGATGTTCCTTGAGAACATACTCTTAAGTGAAATAAATCAGACTGTCATGAGCACACATCGAATTGTTTCTCTGATATGAGAAACCATAACTGTAAATAAGGACAAAGAGGTGTAATAGATATTATATAAAGGGAAGATGGTGTGCAGAGGAGAGGAGTACTAGAAGGAAAG
>PVJO010023321.1:0-26333 GCA_004026905.1 Hystrix cristata | reverse complement strand
TGTAACTCATTATAACTTATTCTTTTGGAATTTGTATCGATCCCTCTAATGTGTGCATAACCTTACTCCTTGATTTTTGTTTTGTTTTAGGAATTATCTATGGAACTCCTCGACTATAGAAGAAGAGAATGTGATGTTACTGTCATTTGCTAATATACTGTAATTCTGGTTAGATCAATATTTGCTATTTACATAGCACGACTCTATAGCTACTCACTGCTGAGCCTGACTGTGTATTAGGATTAGCTCTCTTTGATGCATATCTTGTTTGTTAACCTCAAACTCACTATTCTCAGCTGGGGAGATCTCCTCTCATCACATTCTGGTAGTGTCACCTCCCTGAAGAAGCCCAGAGCTACTCGAACTGTTCCAGCATAGACTGGCTTCATACCAGGCCTATTCCACATAGTGCCCTATTGGTTCCAAAGCACTGTGCTCACTGGATCACATGACTTCTCTTGTAAAGTACTTACTCCAGTGTTAGTATTACAGACAGACAAGTTAGGCAGAAAACCACAGGCAGCCAGATAGGCACTGGACCCAACATAAGAGTTAGGATGACCAGGCATTGGTTAGAAGCAGAAGTATGAGATCAAGAGATAGCAAGAACCAGGTGGACAGTTCAGTCCAGGGATGTAACAAGTAGGGTAACAAGCAAAGAGATGGATGGCACTATGACAACTTCTGCTCTTACCTATCTGGAAAACACTTTCTCCTTCCCACTTTGTTCCCTGAATAAACCACTTAGAATAGAGGCCAACAGACACCTGCAGATATACCTTTGCTAACATGCCTCAACTCCTCATAGGCCCATTTCCAGTTTAAATAAGTTCATTTTAGTCCTACACATTGATCTTAGTTTACCTCGGAGTGGTCTGAACCCTGGTCATTTCTTGGTATAAAAACTCCTAAAGAAAGGGTTCCCTTTGCAATCTGCTTTCAGGTCCACTCCCAACTACAGGGAGCTATTTCTCTTTTCCTAATAAACATTCCTCCTGTCAACCTCCTTTGTCCTTCAGTCGTTGACTTAGTGAGACATAGACGAAAATTACACCACTACATTTCCATGGTACATTTATTAAAACCAGACATTTCTAATCTTAAACCAATTCCATCACCATACTTCATTCATGATCAGGTTTGGGGAAAGAAAAAAACAAAAAGAAGTCTAGAAAGCATTGTATTTCAAGCTACGTGCAGTGGCATACACGTATAATCTCAGCATTCTAGCCTGGACAACTTAGCAAGAACCTGTCTAAAAAAACAAACAAACAAAACAAAACAAAACAAAACAAAACAAAAAAAGAGAGAGATCATTTTATTTCATAATGTTAAAGATAACTCCTTCAACTGCGACCTAACATATGTGCTACCATGTTTAGGACTCTTGATCTTGTTTATGACATTTCCTCTCTGGAAGACTACAGCATTTTATTTTCCTTCAGTATTCTGACTTACCACAATAACGTGCATTATTAGGATTCATCTATTTTTATTCATTGTGCTAGGTACCTCAGGTACCCAGGCACCCAGGTACTCTTTCCATCTGGAAACTTATGACCACTAGGTGTGGAGATTTTTTCTCATATTATGTCTTCAATAATTTCCTTTTTTGTTTCTCTCAGTTTTACTTCTCTGGAATTCTTTTTGCTCAAATGGTGAACTCTCTCAAATGATCCTCTACTGTTTTCATCCTTTCTCTTCTGTTCTCAACTTCTGGGTCTTTGGGCGTTCCTTTCTGGGAAATTTCCTCGACTTTACTTACAAACTTTATATTAAATTATTTCACTTCTGTTTTCAATGTTTAAGAACGTTTTGTTGGTGGTAGTAATATTTTCTGTATGTTCAGTTTTAAAAATAATTTTATTGTGATATTTCATATACCACAAAATCAACCCACTGAAAGTATGCAATTCAATGATTTTTGATATATCCCGAATTTTCCAATCGTCTCTACAATCAAATTTAGAACACTGCCATCACTGTCTCCAAAACACATTCTAGCAATTAGTAGTCACTATCCATTTTTCTCCAATCTTCCAGCCCTAGACAAACCTCTATTCTACTACTATATGTCTATATATTTGCCTATTCTGAACATTACACATAGTCAGAATATATAACAGATGCTTTTTTTTAAGTGGTTTTTTTTTTTTTACTAGCAAAGTACTAGTAAGGTTCATGTTGTATAGCATACATCAGTACAGATGAGACCAGACTTCTGATGGATCTATACCACAATAAACCCGTTGATACACTGTAAGCTGGAAATGCATTCAGCTCACATCACCTAATGCATTTCATCAATAGTAACACTCTCTGTTGTTTCCACTCATGACTGCATGGCTAGCTGAGAGCTGCAGCTCACTGCTGCTGCCCAGTATCTCAAGAAAACAGTACCATGTATCTTCAGCACAGGAAAATTCCAAATTTGCAGTGCAGTTTCTACTGAACGTGTGCCGCTTTCACACAATTATAAAGTCAAAAAACTGTAAGTCAAAACTTACTAAGTGGAGCACTGTTTGTACTTCATTCTTTTTATCACGAAACAATACTCACTGCATGAATATCTTAAATAATCCATTACTGGATGGACACATGAGTTATCGAAACTTTTTGGTTAGTACAATTTTGTTTTTTACCAAGAACAACATGTAATACCTTGTAGATAAACATAATGATCACATTCATCATAGTTCATCTGTACCTGTACGTGATATATCTCGATTCCCCCACCTTATTTAAAAGTTATTTACATTTTTCTTTTTTTTTCTTTTCTCTTTCTGTTCCTTCCTTTCCTCCTCTTCCCTCTTTAGTTCTATTCCCATTTGAATATTATCTTTCATTTTCACAATATCTATTATACCTTTTTGTCCTTATTTTCACTTACAGTTTCTCAAATCAGAGAAACAATTCTATATGTAGTCACGTGTGTTTGATTTATTTCACTTAAGAGTATGTTCTAAAAGTGCATCCATTTACCTATATGTTTCAAATTTATCCTATTTTATGGCAAAGTAGTATTCCATTGTATTAAAAAACCACATCTTCTTTAACCATTCAGTAGTTACTGGGCATCTGGATTGTTTTCAAGACTTAGCTATTATACACTGTCTTGCTATAAACATTAATATGCATATATCGTTCTGGGACGATGTTTTTAATTCCTCTGGGAAGATACCAAGAAGAGGTATAGCTGGGTCTAATGGAATCTCCAGGTGCAGTTTTTTGAGGAATCTCCACACTGATTTCCACAATGGTTGGACCAGCCTACACACTCACCAACAGGGGAGGAGGGTTCCTTTTTCCCTGGTGTCCTGCCAGCATTTGCTACTGGTTGATTTCTTGATAATAGCTATTCTTTCTGGAGTGAGATGGAATCTCAGCATTGTTTTAATTTGCATCTCTTGAAAGACCAGTGATGTTGAACACTTTTTCATATATTTATTTGCCACTTGTATTTCTTCATCTGAGAGGTGTCTGCTCATTTCAGATGCCCATTTTTTGGACTGGGTCTTTATATTTGGGAGGATCTGATTTTTTTGAGTTCTTTATATATTCTAGATGTTAGACTTTTGTCTCAGGAATAGCTGGTAAAAAATTTTTTCCCACTCTGGGTTTTCGCCCATTCTGTTGGTGATTTCTTTTGGTGTTGCCAAAGGTTTTTAGTAGGATGTGACCACAATCGCTGATTCTTTGTATTATTTCCCATGCAGTCTGAGTTTTGTTCATGAAGTTCTTGCCTACATCTATGTCTTCATGAGTTCTTCCTAGTCTATCTTCCAGAAGATTTAGTGTTTCTGCTTTAATGTTCAGATCTTTGATCCACTTTGATTTTAGTTTAGTACATGGTGAGAAACATGCATCTAGTTTAAGTTTTCAGCATGTGGCACGCCAATTTTTCCAGTACCATTTATCAAAGAGGCTTTCTTCGAGTGAGGGTGTTTGGCTCCTTTGTTGAAGATGAGGTATTTGAGTGTGTTTGGAGTTGTTTCTGCATCTTCTAACCTGTTCCATTGACCTTTGGGTCCGTCTTTTTGTCATTACCATGCTGCTTTTATCACAGTAGCTCTATAGCATAATTCAGATCAGGGATTGTGATGCTCCCTGCCTTGTCCCTGCTGCCCAGGATTGTTTTTGCTATTCTTGGTCTCTTCTGACTCCAGATGAATTTCATGATTGCTTTCTCTAGTTCTATGATGTATGATATTGAAATTGCATTAAGTCTGTATAATAACTTAAGAAGTATGGTTGGTTCTTCCTATCCAAGAACATAGGATATCTTTTCATTTTGATATCCCTTTTTCTTTTTTTAGAATACTGTAATTTTCAATGTAAAGATCTTTTACATGATTTGTTAGATGGATTCCAAATATTTCATTTTTTATGGAATTGTGAATGGTGTAGCTTCCCTAATTTCTTTCTCAGTGAGTTTGTTATTTAGATAGAAATGCTATTGATTTTTGAGTGTTGACTTTGTACCCAGCTACACGACTAAACTTGGTTATTAAATCTAGCAGTCTTTTGGTGGAGTTTTTAGGGTCTTCTATGTAGAGTATCATGTCATCTGCAAATAATGATAATTTAACTTCTTCCTTTCCTATCTGTATTCCTTTTATTTCTTTCTCTTGCCTAATTGCTCTGGCTAATGTTTCCAGAACTATATTGAGTAAGAGTGGTGATAGTGGACAGTCTCGTCTTGTCTAGAGTGAAAGCTTTCAGTTTTTGACCATTTAGTATGATGTTGGCTGTTGGTTTGTCATAGATAGCTTTTATATTGAGATTCAGACCGTCTATTCCTAGTTTCTGTAAGGTTTTTATCATGAATGGGTGTTGGATTTTGTCAAATACTTTTTCTGCACCTATTGAGATGATCATGTGATTTTTGTCCATGACTGTTGATATGGTGACTTACAATTATTGATTTGCATATATTAAACCATTCCTACATCCCTAGGATGAATCCTACTTGGTCGTAGTATATAATCTTCATGATAATGTGCTGCATTCTGTTTGCCAGTATTTTATTGAGAATTTTTGCATCTATGTTCATTAGGGAAACTGGCCTATAGTTCTCTCTTTTGGCTGGATCCTTTTCTAGTTTTAGTATCAGAGTGATGCTTGCTTCCATGAATGATTTTGGGAGGACTGTTTCCCTTTCAATTTCATTAAAATGTTTTAGGAGTAGTGGTAGTAGATCTTATCTAAATTTCTTGTAAAATTCAGCTGTGACTCCGTCAGGACCTGGGCTTTCCTTTGTTGGTAGGTTTTTAATTACCTCTTCAATTTCAATGGCTGATACTGGGTTATTTAGTATTCTTATTTCTTCTTGATTCAGCTTTGGTGGTTCATATGTCTCTAAGAAGCTGTCCATTTCTTCAGTGTTTTCCATCTGCTTTGAGTATAGTTTTTTTTGTTGTTGTTTTTTTTTTGGGTGCTGGCAATAGAACTCAGGGCCTTGTGCTTGCAAGGCAAACACTCTAACCACTGAGCTAAATCCCCAGCCCTTGAGTATAGTTTTTTGAAGTAGGTAGTGATGATCTTTTGGATTTCTGCCAGGTCAGTTGTTACTTCACCCTTTTCATTTTTGATTGCATGGATCTGAGTCTTTTCTTTCCTTTTTTTGATAAGACTGGCTAGGAGTTTGTCGATTTTGTTTAATCTTTCAAAGAACCAACTCTTTGACTCACTGATTCTTTGCATTGTTTTCTTAGTTTCAAATGCATTAATTTGAGCTCCAACCTTTATAATTTCTTCTCTCATATGAGCTTTGGGTTTGATTTATTCGTCTTTTTCTAGTAGTTCAAGGTTCAATATTAGGTTGTTTACTTGAGCTCACTCTGTTTTCCTGATGTGGGAATTCAACACTATGAATTTCCCCTGTAAAATACTACTTTCATTGTATCCCATATGTTCAGTACATTGTATTGACATTACCATTTAATTTTATATATTGCCTTAATTTCTTCTTTAATTTCATCTGAGATCTAGGTGTTGGTCAGGAGGACGTTATTTAATTTCCATGTCTTTATGTAGGTTTTTTGGTTTCTATTGCCATTGATTTCCAATTTCATTACCCTATGATCTGATAACATGCATGGGATAATTTCAATTCCTTTGCATTTATTTAAGCATGCTTTACGAGCTAGTATGTGGTCTATTTTGGAGACCATCACATATGCAGCTGAGAAGAATGTGTATTTGATGCTGTGGGGTGGAACACTCTGTAGACATCTACTAAGTCCATTTGTTCACAGGTTTGGTTCAGTTCCATATTTCTTTGTTGATTTTTTTTGTCTACCTGATCTATTTGTGACAGTGAGGTATTAAGGTCTTCCATTATGATTGTGTTAGTGTTTGATTTTCCATGTCTATTAATATTTGTTTTTGTAGTTAAGTGCACCGGTACTTGGTGAACAAATATTAATGATTGCTATCTCTTTCTCTTGGAGTGCTCTTTTAACAAGTATGTAGTGACCTTCTTTGTCTCTCTTGACCAGACTTGCCTTGAAGTTTACTTTGATGAGATTAGGATAGTTACCCCTTTTTTCTGGGTTCCTGTTGCACAGAGTACTGTTTTCCATCCTTTGATTTTCAGTCTATGAATTTCTTTTTGGGTTAAATGCATTTCTTCTAGGCAGCATACCGATGGAGCTTGTTTCTTAATCCATTCTGCCAGTCTGTTCCTTTAGATTAGTGAGTTGAGACCATTTATACTGATGGCTATAACTGTGAAGTATTGACTTATCTTTGTCATAGTCTTTTTCTGTTGTTGGTTCTGTTTTTCCCCTCTGTTCAACTACTTGATTTGTCCTTAAAACACCATTTCTTTTACCTTTCTGGAGGAATAATCTCTTTATATTTCTCAGTATGGAGTGAGGAAGAGGAGGCAGATTTCAACTCTAAATATGTTCTGCCAAACCTCCTGCTTTTAGCCTTACTTTCACACTGGTGTAGGGAGAGGGGTACATAGGTAGGAAGAAGACAGGATAAATGCCTCATTGAGCTTTGTTAGAAGTTAATGGAGAGACTTACTAAGGCAGAGACCTCTGCCTCGCACAATCAGAAAGCCCGAAGACAAAGAAAACTAAGACCAGTGAGGTCCCAAGTAGTGTGATCAACAGAAGCCCCTTTACTTAATGCTTAAGTCTAAGTAACCTGTCTTTAAGGCCCCCATCCATAATCCTAGACTCCACTGAACAACAGGAAAGTCACATGACTGCACAAGACCGGAAGAAATTCAAGGTTAGGATAAAAGACAAAGCCAGGAAGCCAATCAGATTCCCTGATCCTACATGGGACAAGGATCTCAAAATAAAGCGCTACAGACAAAAAATCCACAAGCAATTAACTTTCGAATTCTCACTACTCATTCCAAGTAGCTGTCTGTCATCTCTCCTTTCCCTCTTTCCCATCTTCGAATAAACTGTATTCTTTTATCTTAAACTGTTTTCTTTTGTTCTTTTACCGATGCCAGGTTTAGGATCAGTGAGAGCTACATGCTGCAGCAGAGCACTGGCTTGCTGTCCAGCATGGCATAGCATGGCACGGTGTACAACCTTCTCCAGATGTAACAGAGATAAATAGTACTGCTAATTCCCTTACCTTGTGAGGCTGTGTTGCATAAGGTAGCTTCTAAACTTTCTTCAATGTGGCCAAGTCAGCTGACACTAATTTACTGTCATCCTAATTTTGGAAAATTGGTTCTAACTCTCAAATCTGTATCTGTATCTCTCTCTCTATGTCAATTTGGCAGGCTATCAATTTTCTTTTTATGCTCTTAACAGTTCTTTTAGTAAACAGACAGTGGAGATAAACATAAGTATTCATTGTGCTATCTTTTAGATGCTCACTCTTAAATAAATCAGATTATAGATATTCAATCAACTCTAAACAGATACTAAATCATCTCAGTTGGGATTCACTGCAAACAACTACAAACATTTTAATATGTATTCAAATTATTTGCAGAATATTTGTTGAGCGTTGGGAACTGAGCTAGGGCTACTGAAAATATATCAGTGAACAAAAGCTCCCATTCTCATTATGTTTGTTCTAATAGTATAGAAATAGAAAAACTGTAAAATATGAGATGGTGATAAGTTCACTAAAGAAAAATAAAGGATAAAGGGATAGAAAACGATGGTAGAGGATTATTTTAGTTTAAGTAGTCAGAGAAAACTATTTTGAGGAAGTGTTAGTTGTGTAGAGAGCTGATTGAAGTAGAAGAATGAGCCTAGTGAATGTTAAGCAAGTGGCTACCCAGGACAGTTAATTTCCCAGCCCCAAGCCCCAGGGATTCAACTTAGTTTGGAATGACAATATTTATGTTTCTTTCTCTTTTTTTTTCTTCAGTCCGTTGGTGTAACAATGGAAAATGAAAAGCACAATAAAAGGAAAAGAACATCCTAGGAAAAAAATATAGCAAATGAAAAGATCCTAGGTAGGAGAGGAACTTCTAATTGCGAGGTGGTATAATCTGAAGTGCAAGAAAACAGGTAAACAGTAGCTTGCTGGTGCTTCTGAAGAACTCCTTAGGGAAAAAAACCAGCCCCTTAATAACTACATTTGAGTAACCACATTTGTACAAAGATACATCTCTAAAGTAGAGACAAATTAATTGTGCTACCAGTACTTAGTGAAAATATAATTTCAAAGTATTTAATATCCTTTATGGCTCTTTATTCAGCAAAACTTTCTGGGTAATATCAGAATTCCCAAGCAGTAGAAGTTATGGAAAAGAATAAGCCACTATTAGAACTATTCTGATTTCCTGAGCAATCCTACCTCTGTACATGTCACATGAAGAATAGGATTTTTACCCTCTCTTTCAAGTCTACATCACCAGATGCCTCATTTCCTTTACATTGGGTAAGATTGCTTTGAGAAGAGAAGAGTAGGGGGAATAGAGCATTTTCCACCTACTAAAAGGGAAAACTCATATATTGGATATCTTGAATTTCCTATGCTCACATTATAAGCATAGAGGTTTTAGAAATTATATATTCATAACAAAATTCTTTTAGTCTTTCTGAAAGTTTGGAGCTAAAAGAAAGGTGCTGTGACTTACATCCAAAGCTCTACATACCATGTAAAAACACAATTCACTCTAGAAGTTAGAAGTAGGGGTTAGAATTACCTTACCAATACTGTCCAGCATCCCTTTTCATTCTAATAGACAACAGACTAATATCCAGGGATATTTTAGACCAACAATATTTGCTGAATGAATATACCAAAGAATGTTTTAGAAGAGGCTGAAAGAAAATGAGTAATATACATTTCTGTTAATACTATTTAACATTTACTTCCAAAATGCAAAAATAAAGTATAGCTACTCTAAGCAATTTCCTAAGAAAATAGAGTTAAACCCCCATTTACCTTTTTAGCTCTTTCAGAAATGGTAGGAGCTTTCTGCAATATTTTCTCTTGAAGAAATTCTTTATTCTACAGGGAAAAAATAAGCATTTCTTCTCACAAGAAGTTTTCATTGAATCAAAATACTGACACAGAAATATTTACCACAATTAATATGCAATACAGTAAGTGTTTTCTGAAGTTTGAGGAAAAGTCCCCTTCTTTCACTCTGAAGCTTCTGTAGTATAGCACTGCCACATCTTACAGATTGAGACAGAACTTCAGTGTGCTGTGTAAGCCACTGTCTATGAAAACTCTGATTTACTTTATGTCCTTTGTTGGTCACATATTTGCAACTACAGTAACATCCCACTACCTTTGAGAAGTGAGATATTTGCTAATTTGGTAGTAAACCTTGAAATGAGAGAACAATGGTAAAAATTAATATTACTGCTGTAAGTTTAACCTGATCTTTAATTTATGCAGAAGAAATACATTTACTAAAGTCCAAAGCAAGTATCTTCATCACCAAAGCTGCAAAATATGGAGGACCCCTGCAATTATTTTATCAATCATCATCTGCCAAATATAATCAGCTTAAGAAATGCCAACTTGTGAGCAATGAACATAATATGTTCATACCATGAGGTGCTAAAATTTCCTACCTTTGCTTTCTGGAAAAATTTGTGCCTTAACAGTTCTGCTGCTGTTGGTCTAAAACCAGAAAAGAAAGTTTTTACAGTTAATTCAAATGTAATATGAGTTTCCATCTCCAAAAGTGAGAAAATGATTTCTTGAGAAGCTAAATAAAAACTCAGCATACTCCACTTTCCTCATCCTGCTAAAAAGAAAGATAATCCTCATACAAGATATTAAGAATGAAAAACGCAAAAGAGAAAAATCCTGATAATCATTGTTATAGATTCTTTGGAAAATTCATTAGAGAAATGTTGCTTCTGCAAGAATGATTTCTTACTGTCTCAAATATATTTGGTTCTAAATATTGTTTTTCCAAAAAAGCTAGATAATACTTATGCAATAAATATTTTTAGCAAAGCATAAAAAATATATTTAAACTTACAAAGATGAAATGGATGTAATCAAGTACTCTACTTCTTACTACAAGGCTGTCTGACAGGTTTCAACTTAAAGCAACTACAAATTCTTAAAATTACATTTCACAATTTCCCTTAAAAAACTGGATATTCTAAAAGTTAAGTAGATTCCGTAGACTTACTTAACCACAACTCAGTTTTTAAATCATCTATGCACACTGTTCATATTTGAGTAAATTCATCATCATTCTTATAAGCTTTCAACAGAGTATCATTCAGCATGCAGAATTTTATACTTCAAAGTGCACACCTGATATTATCACACACTTACCGTGTAATTCTGCACAGAGCACAATCACTGTGAGCTTCCTTATTGCCTACCCAAGTCCCCAGGGTAGCAGTTCTTTCGTTTTATTTGGTTTTTGAGGTGCCAGGGGTTCACACATGCTAAGCAAGCATTCCACCCTGAGGTACATCCCAGCCTGAGTCTTGGTTCTTAAACACCACTATCCATTAGCATATCTGGGAGGTATTTTTAAATCAACAGGCTGTACCTCTCCAAATACAGCAGAACATGTGGGAGCAAAACCCGAGTAGTTTTAAAACTCCCCAGGTACTTCAAGCATTCAAGCATAAGAACTGGTGCTTCTAAGATTATAGAGGTTAAGAAGGTGAATACACATGAAAGTGCTACACAAACTAACTAGTTATTACTATTCTTATGCTGTCATTCAGTCAGGATCTCCATGTTTCAAGAATTTGCCCAACAAAGCTTCTTAATAGTCATTCCTTTCTCCTAGGTTCATTTTGTTCTTCTAAAAATACAACTTTTGGAACGCTCAAATCCGCAGCCTCGGTGGAACACTCAAACCTGCGGGGTGGTCTCTGACAAACTCCACAAGTGCAGAATCCCTGCCTCAGTTCAGCCACCACCAATTCTGAGCTGGTTCTGCTCACAGGACAGTAGAAGTGCCAGCCACACAGCAGACCTGTTCCTGGACAAGGCTAAAGTCTGGAATAAGAGATTCAACATGGCTGACTAGAGGAAGAGTCAGCTCAAAGAAGCTGAGAAAGATCCACTGAGAAGGAATGAGCTGGAAGACCCAACGGGGATGAGCAGAGGAAAAGCCTCATCAGAGAGACTCAGAACATCAACAAGAAACACAGAGGAGCGAGGACAAGATGGAGCAGCAGTGAATTCCAGCAGCAGGGCTTCTCCAGGACAAAGTGTCTGAAGTCTAGAGTTGGTGACAGCAGTAGGAATGCAAGTGTCTGATTCCTGAGAGACCTTTCAGTGTTAACAGGTGGAGCACCTGCATTATAAGCATGCCAGGACATAGCAACACAGTATAGGCACAGGCTGGGAAGGTACTGTGGGAAAAGGCTAGAAGTCTGAACTTCAATCCCAGAGCAGCCCGCTGGCAGCTTCATACTGCCAAGGTCCCAGAGTTGATGAGGGAAAGATAGTCATTGGGAACTATCAGCAGTTGAAGAGCAGAGTAGGGTGAGTCCCAATGAGGTAGGGACTGGTGATCACAGACCCAGGACCTGTGATCAGGCACCAGATTCAGCCTGAGTAACCCAGGATTGGAGGCTTGCATTGGTTCCATGTCCCCACTGCTGAAGGGAGACCCAAACCCAAAACGGGGGCTTATGGTATGTTATTTCTCAACTAGCCCTGATACCACTGAAACAGATTAATTAGCCTGTTAATACTGTAGCTGATAAATTGCATAGGAATAATTCTGACTCAGTGGACAATTTAATGCCAGAGAACAGGTCAGCCAAATCCACCATCACACCCAGGGAGAGAGACAGCAAGAGTTCCTAACCCAAGAACTTCAACTTCAACTCTGGATCAAACTCTGCAAAAATGTTTGCAACCTGGCAGAAAGAGATCCTGAGAATGAGTTAACTCTAGTTTCGTGGCGGAGGAATCAAGTAATTGGGGTGTGAACACACACTATCTGGCAAAGAAGCTACTTGGGAATCACATATCCAATGGCTTATTGGAATATCTAATCTGTATTCTTATCAGTCATCTTACTGGTTTAAGGTTTTGTATGCTTCTTAAGTATTTTAGTAATGTGGGGTAATGTTCTTTTATGGTTTCATGTGTATATTAGGCAGTTATTCTTCTATGTGCTTTTACTGGCTCTGATTTAATAGGTGTCTAGGTTCTTTCCCTCATCTAGAGAAAAGACAAAGAGGGGAAGAGTAACTGCAAGGACCATCATATAGAAATTTAAGATGGATTTCAAGGGATGCTGTTACAAATTGAAGCAATTCTTGCAGAAAAACATAGGGACAGAGGCAAAACCACTTACAGTAAATAACAGAAGGAGTAAATACTAGAATTGGACATACAAAGCTGAAAATTATTCACAGAGAGGCAACACCTACTAAAAATCTCTACATAACCACATACCCTCATTTCTCTGGGCCCCAACCTGCGATATCTACCCCTAAAAAAGAGAGGGGGAAAAAAAGAGGGGACACACATATATAAAAATACCTATTTAGATGGATAAACAAATAAATACAGATACAAATAGGAGAACACGGAAACAAGGAAACAGAAGATCTCCTAAACCTCCCTCAACTCCCCTAAGACAGAGCAAGGGGTTACAAAGAGAGAAGAAAACAAATACCAGATAGCAGAAATCTATGAAAAGTTCATACAGGAATGAAGAAAATAGATGAGTTCCAAGAAGAAATGAACCAAAAGTTCGTTACTCAATATGCCCACAGTGAATTTCAGGGAAATAAGTAAAAAACTAGAACTAACCAAAACAATCCAAAATTTGAATTACAGATTCAACAAGGATATGGAATCCTCGAAAAGATGCCAGACAGAAATAGCTGAAATAAAAAATAGTATAAAAGACATACATTCCAGAAACTACCAGTGTGAAGACAAAGTGTCTGATACTAAGGACAAAATAGTGAACTACAAAAAAGAGCTCAAAGAAGCCAAAAAGAAACTAAGTGTACAAGAGATGATTATCCAGCAGCTACCAGATGATAACAAGAACAATCTAAGGCTAAGCAGAGTTGAGAAAATCTAGAAAATTGCACAGACAGATTCACCAATATGCGTAAAGAAATTACAGAAGAAAAATTCCAAACTGTAAGAAGAGATTTTAAAATACAAGTTAAGCGATGCTTATAGAACACCAAACAATTATGATGAAAGAAGTTCACCAATGCATATTCTCATTAAATTCGCAGATATCCAGCAAAAAAACCCCCAGAATTTTAAAGACAACCAGAAAAAAACAAAAGATCACATATTAAAAGTAAACCAATTAGCATCACAGCAGAATTCTCAGCACAAACCCTGAAGGCCAGAAGAGGTTGGAGTACAGTATTTCAAGCCCTGAGAGCACAAAACTTTCAACCTGGATCAACTTACCCAGCAAAGCTATCCTTCAAAACAGATGAAGAAATAAGGTACTTCCATGAAAAGACCAGCTCAGAAGATAGATAAGTGCTAAACCAACTCTAGAGAAAATACTCAAGAACATTCTCAATAGAAACAATGGACTGGACACATCTAAAAATACAGAGGCGATTAGTCAGGGGATTAACAACAACAAAAAACACTGTTCAAAGTACAAGAAACAATTAACCAACAGATAAAGAAGATAATGATAGTAAATAATCAACATTATCTCAATAATATCTCTCAATGTTAATGACCTCAACTCTCTAATCAAAAGAAACAGACTGGCAGACTCGATAGAAAAACAGAATCTGACATTCTTGCATTCAAGAAACATAGATACACACACAGTTTTAGCTAAACAGAGCTTAATTCTGGTTTACAAACTGAATGTGATATCCTATATTTCCAAGGTTGGTTTTTCAAGTATTTATTTTGAAATAATTTCAAACTTACAGAAGAGTAACACAGGTAGCACACAGTTCCTATGTGTCCTCACTAGCTTCCATTACCATTTTACACGGAAATAATATAATTATCAAGAAATTAACTAAACTATTAACGGGCCCCCCTTGACACTTTTGATGAGTACTGGTCAGACATTTTCTAGCTTATTCCTCAACTTGGATCTATCGAATGTTTTCTCATTATAAAATGAAATCATAAATTTCAGTCAAGAATATTTCACACTGAGTTACAACCCTAGCCCTTTTCTTATTTTGAGACGGAGTCATTAAATTGCCCAGGCTGAGCTCCAATCTGAGAGCCTCCTGCCTCAGCCTCCCAGAGTGCTAGGATTACAGACATCATGCCCTCCCTATTTTTCATTTCTAAAAATACTATGTGATTCTTCTGTCATGTTCATAGTCTTTTCTTACGGTTTTAATTTCTATTATAATTTTAATTTTTTAAGAAGAGTTATTTCGAGATAGAGACAGCTCAGTGACAGAGCACTTGTCTAGCTGCTGAAGGTCCAGGGTTCAGTCCCCAGCATAGGAAATAAATAAATGAGTTTAAAAAAAAAAAAAAAAAGACTAATTTCACAGTGTTTTCAAACATCATTCATTATCTACATTTCTTGGAGAACTAATCCTTCTACTCATGTCTGCCAACTCTAGGTCATGGTATATTTTTTTATCATGTATATTATACTGTAATTTTGGAATGTGACCATAACTTCAATGGGGCATTATGTACAGGAATCATGGGACCTGGAATCTGGAAGTATTCCTTTAGTGCATTTCTGAGATTGGTTTCAGCCAAAAATAAAACATGCTTGGCTAATCCTATGGCTTCCTGGAAAACATGGGTAGTATGAATTTTGACTCTCAACCTACAGAATGTCACAAAGACCTTGATTATTCAGAGATTTTGCTGTCTCTTGGTGATGATGATAGACAGTTTTTATTCTACATTCTTCTATGGAGGATGTAGATTTCTGAGGATCTTAACTTGAAGCAGAATCTCTGTTCAAAATTCCCTCTGGGTAGGCTCAAGATCTCAATTCTACACAGCTATTCCCCTTGTAGATGTCTTCTCCATAGAGTTAAGGACATCTTATTACAGTGATACATGCATATGCACATTTAGAGCAGCACAAAACTCACAACAGCTAAATCTTAGAAACAGCCTATAGGTCTATCAACAGATGAAGGAATTTAAAAAGTGTGGGTTTTATACACAATGTAGTACTACTTTGCCATAAAGGATAAACTTGAGTCATCTATAGGAAAATGAATTCACCTTGAGACCCCAATATCAACTGACACAAATCAGATATAGAAGCTTAAATATCACATAGTTTCTCTTTTATGAGAAATCCAACATATAAATAAGAGCAAAATAAAAGCTAGATAATAGGAAATGGGGGGAGACAGATTTTTTGCAAAAGGGAAGCGGACAAAGTGATGGAGGGTGGGGGAAAGGGATTAAAAAAAAAGAATTAAGATGTGTCATATACATGTTCCAACTCCCCATAGAGGGAGTCATTAGGTACTACAAACATGTACCAATAAAAATAACGTTTTTTTTCTAAATCTCAATTCCAGTGTCCCACTGAAAGTAGCCACTGGATTAGTTACGATATTCTTTTTCTAATTTATGGATTCTTCATTGTTTCTGGCATCCAAGGGCCCTTAAGGTTTTTTTTTTGTTTTTTTTTTTGTTTTTTTTTGGTTTTTTGGTGCCGGGAATCGAACTCAGGGCCTTGAGGGCTCTTAAGTTTGATAGACACTATCTGGTAGTTTTAGGCATTTGTAAAAAGGGAATTTGTCCTTTCAGTCAACTAACTTGGCAGAAGCAAGCTTTCCCTTATCTTTCCAACCATTTACCCAAAAACAGAAAAAATTCTAAAAACATAGGTGTGAACGTTGATACCTATTTTTCTTACCATTTCCAGTGTTATCAAAGGTAAATTTTGAACTCCTATTACATACAACCAGAAATGTAACTAAGGAGGTCAAAGTCTTATTTTTGTCACTCTTTAGGGAAAACAAAATTAAAGAACTTCTACTACTAAACAACTCGGTGGTATATACAGTTGTTCCTTGGTATCCCAGGGGAACTAGTTCCCTGACCCCTCACCAATCCCAAAGCTTGCAGGTGCTAAAGTCTCTTATCGACAAAATTAAATAGTACTAGGGTTGGGAATTTAGCTCAGTGGTAGAACGCACATGCCCTAGCAAGCACAAGGCCCTGAGTTTGATCCCCAGCACCAAAACAAAAACAAAAAAACAAAATATAGTACTGTATTTACATATCATCGGAGCTACTCTTCCATAACTTTAAATCTTCGGATTATTTATATTTAATATAAAGTAAATGCTACATAAATAGTTGCTACACTGTATTGTTTAGGAAATAACAAGAAAAAAGTCTGTACATGCTTAGTACACATGTAATATTTTTCCAGAATATTTTTGATCCATGGTTGGTTGAATCTGTGAATGTGGAACCTGTCAATATGGACAGTAGACTATACAAATGAAATAGAAAAATTAGATATAGTAGGAAGACATCCCTAAACATGAATCAGAACTCTGAGATTCAAGTTCTGCCTCTGTGACTAAGTATCCAGGTGACCTCAAAGATACTCAGTTCACAAACATAATTCTTTCCACAATTCTGGTTGCAAACCAAGCTGGACAGGAACCGAATCAAATTCAATAGTTAGGTTCAATGTTGACCTTATGGAGAAACCTGATTGGATTCTGTTCTAATTTGGATTGTGACCAGAATTGTGGAAAGAATTCAGTTCATGAACCAAGGTAACACTGTAATAGGTTGTACTCAATGATCGCCAACATTCTAGAATGATGTTCAATAAAGGATACATACAAATATTAGATATTCTTACTTACGTCCTCATTTTGCCATTCAATACCTATCTAGTGCTGTATTGACAAGAAAGCGATTTGAAATTCTGGCCCACTTACTAAAATCTTTCTAGTGTGGCAAGAAGTACAGTATTGTTACTTGACACTAAATCTAAATTTGCATGTGTACTGCTTTTGTTATTACATCATAAATGGTATTAAGATATTTGTTTACTTATAAATTTGAAGTACAAATTGAAAACAACCCTCTCCCATTAACCTGGCATTTTAAGAATACAGAAATCACAATACACAACTTTATACTATAAGAAATTAACCAGCGAACAGCCGAACTATTCAGGGCACACTGTATATTATAAAGGATACTAATCAATTCAAACACTTCTGATCTTGTACAATGGTCTCTGTTACATTTTGTTCTTCACCATACGAACAAATAATGCCCTGTGTATACATGCATGTGATTCTTAAGACGTCCCACAAAAAAGAGAGAAAAATAAAGTTTAACTCATATTTTACCTTTTTTCTGGATCCTTCTGAAGACACAATGAAATCATTTTTCTAAATGATTTTCCATATTTTTTCAGCATTTCTTTATCTTGAACACCAGTTTCCAAAGAGGGAGGATCATTCTGTAGTGTCAGCATTAAAACCTGCAAGAATTTTCAATATAGTATAAACCTCTGATGACTCAACAAAGTTTAACTTCTGTGATCAAGATTTTTCAATGCAGGCAAATGTTCACATCTAGATCAGTAATTCAGAACCCAGAGTTATTTATTCACCTTCCACATAAGTACCATGCTACAGAAAGTTAGCTTCCCAGAGAGCTTGCCTACAAAAGCCCCCATACAACACTGCTATATCCTTTAGTTACAATGCACTGTTTCTTCATGTGCCCCGGTCCTAATTCTTAAACAACCAAACTATCTTTCAAAAGAACATTACAATCACAGCAAAATTAAGAGCATCACATTACTGACTTTACCTCTTCATGCCCTGTTTTCCTGGCCATTGTGCAATGTGGCCTTCCCTCCTAGAACTCCTCAGAAACTTCATTACAGAAACTACCAGTGATGTCCTAGTTAACAAAGCTGTAGATTTTCCTGGTCCACATTCTTGCTGTATCCCCTGCAGCAACTGACAATGTTGGTTATTGTGTCTGGGCTAAATCGCTTCTTTCTTTGACTCTCATGGCAATATACTAGCTTGATGCACAGAGATATAAGGAATGAGGTCATATATACAAGATAAAATGTACCATATTTGTAGTTTTCTATACTGTTTGGCTTTCTATAGAAAAGCATATGCCATTTTTGTAAATGTAAATGTAAGGAATGAAGCCATGTATACAAGATAAGATGTATATATTTGTAGTTTTCTATACTGTTTGGCTTTTTATAGAAAAGCATATGCCATTTTTGTAAATATAAAATTAACAAAAAATAAAAGGGGGTTATGGTGTATTTTCTGCTCTTCTGGTTAAATTTACAGAAACGAAATTAGTAAGGCTTGAAATGTTATTCACTTTAAGCAAATAAGTTGACTTACATGTCTGGCTGCAGTTACCAGAATGGATGAAAAGTAAATCTCATCCTTCCACGTTCACCACAGCCCTTTTAAAAATAAGTCATCGACTGGTCTAAAAATAGCTTCCCACGTTGCAGCTGTAAAAACATTTCCTCTTCAAAACCTGGTGTATATTCACTTACTCCTAAGAGTCTTAAATCTCCAGATGAAGGGTGGCCTTAAAAATATGACTAAACTTCAAGATTATCAAAATTATCACAAAATATGCAGGTCAATAGAAGTATGCTTTGAATATGGAAACCTACAGAAGTTTTTCATAAAATCTGTTTACTGCTTTTGTCCCTCTCTGTTAGAACCTTAAGGGGACAGAGTTACATCGTTTCTTAAGGTTCTAAAGTGCACCAAGATGATACAGATGTAATTACCTAAATAACAATTTACAATAATGACGGTCATCATTTTAAACAAAGTCATGGGACATCTGATGAAGTGGGAAATCAAAGGATAACAACTACATCTACAAACAGAAAAACAGAATTCATGTACATATTATAACTAGGAAATGGTCACACAGATAACAATAATTACCAGTGGTATTCACAGCACTATCCTGCAATATAAATAACTCATTCTGTCACTAAACTGGTAAAATAAGCAGCCACAATTCAGGTAACTACTAGATTAGTACACAATAACAGGCCATTTAATAAAAGTTGCTTAGCTACCACAAAGCAAAGTTTCTTTTTAGTCAATAAATAATGAGAATAATAAGTATGTTTGGCACATGAATGCTGTACATGGATTATTATATGAAAAACAATTAAACCGTGCTTGACACAGATTAAGTGCTTAATAAACGCTGGCTCTAATTAATATGCAGTCCTTCCAACAACCTTATAAGTAGAAATGATCATCATCCCCAATTAGATTGCTCTGCTTTGCAGAGCAAAGGTGAGGAACACACATTAAAATGAGAGGTGTTGGTCCATAATCTTATTAAACTAAGAACAGAGTTAGGAGATAGTAAGACACAACATAAAAAGATCAACTATTACACAAAGCCATCCAAAACTAAATACCAAATACCTAATTCAGATTTTAACTGCTACAGAAGTCTGAAGGAGCACAGTACAGAACACTACAGTTAAGAAAGGATTCTGGAAAGATGGTGGAATAGAAAGTACCAATCTCTCTCCCCACACCTAGACATTGCCAGAATCTGTTGAGTAATTACTTTGGGACTGTGGAGTCTATTAAAGGATTGCAACTTCAAAAGAAAGGCTGGGAGAGAAAACTAGTCAGTTTCACTTAGTTCAGAAGCAGCTACCCATCCCCACCCCAACCGTGCAGCAGGGAGCTATGCACACACATGTTCCTAGAGCAACCCACACCTGGCTGGCAGGAGCCAGGGGAAGAAACAAAACCTTATCTTCTCAATATTAGAAATTGGTGCTCTCTCTGCTCTGACTTCCGACCACAGAGGTGCACACAGAGATCAGCAGCTAATACTGGTGCCAGCCTCTTTCCCTTTGGCTTATCACCATTTTCGTTTTTCTTGTTTTGGGAGCCAAACTTTAAAGGCCAGGGGAAAAATGCATAAAGGAGAGACCTAGGGACCAAGACTCAGAAGACATTAAGAATGCACCCGTGGAATAGAGGCAACTACAATAATTAAAAAATAAAATAACAAAAACCAGTAGGTCCTAGGGTAGAAGAAACTAATTTTCACAATTACCACATTATTCAAATGTATAGTTTTGACCAATAACAAGAACAACAAAAAAAAAAAATCACAAAACATCAGAAGAAAGAGGCAACTATGGTACATTCAAAGGAAAAAATAACCATACAAAGACTTAGAACAATTATTTTAAGAATGCTCAAAGAACTAAAGGAAGTTCGAGTAATGAAGGTCTTGAGAATAATTTTTGAACAAAACAGAAATATGAATTATGAGATAGAAGACATAAAAATAAAAAGAGATGGCTGGGGATTTAGCTCAATGGTAGAGCAGTGCTTGCTGAGCAAGCACAAGGCCCTGAGTTCCATCCCTGGCACCAAAAAAAAAAAAAAAAGGTTGGGGAGGAGGGAAGGGAATTTGAGCAAGCAAAGGTCAGTGAACTCAAGATAGATCAAGTAAATTGAGTGAGAAAAGGAAAACAATCAAGAAAAAGCAGAGTCCAGGGACTCAGAGGAGCATCAGGAGGACCAGCATACACATTCTGAGCGTCTCAGAAGAGACGTTTAGGGAACAGTGTTAAAAATTTTTCAAATCTGATAAAAGAAATGAATATAAAGATCCAAGAAGCTCAAGTCTGAAGATATACTGCTGATAAGAAAGTCACCTCACCAGTAAAGACACACACTGAAAGTAAAAGAATGGAAAAAGATATTCTACAAAAATGGAAGCCAAAAGTAAGGAGGAGTAGCTACACTCAGATAAAATAGACAAAGTCAAAACTGTAAAGAGGGACAAAGAAGATTACTATATACTGATAAACCATTTCAACAAGAAGCTATAACAATTGCAAACATGTGCACTCAATACCAAAGCACCCACTTATATAAAGCAAAGAGTATTAGACATAAAAGACAGGTCCAATACAAAAATGGTGGACGCCTCCAATCCCCCACTTCCATCAGCGGGTCAGTGGATGATTCCAACAAAACCACAGACACAGGACCACTGACACGGGAACGCTGCAGACCAGACAGAGCTCCAGCACCATAGAGAATGTCACCCAGAAGCTGCAGATCTCAGTCCTGACTCCAGGATGGAGCACAGATGGGGCCACAAAACAAGTCTCAAAAACTCAAAACTGAAACCGTATGGTGTATCTTGTACCACAATGGAATAAAAACAGAAATCAATACAGGGAAATTAAAGAGTTCTTGGGAAGAAAACAATAAGAAATCACAAATTTCCTTGGGATCAAAACATACCAAAACCTATGAAATACAGCAAAAGCAGTATTAAGGAAAAAGTTTATATCAGTAAGTGACTATATAAAAAAATAGAAACACCCCAAATAAACAATCCAATGATACAACCTGAGGAAAAAGAAAAGAATAAGTCAAACCCAAAATTAGTACAAGGAAAGAAATAATAAAAATCAGAGCAGAAATAAATGAAGTATAGACTAATAATGCATGCCAGGTGTGGTGGTACAGATCTGTAACCCAGAACTCCAGGAGCCTGAGGAAGAAGGACAAAAAGTTCAAGCCCAGCCTGGGCAACTTAGTGGCTTAGCAAGACCCTGTTTCAAGATAAAAAAAAAAAAATGAAAAGACTGATCACACAGGGCCTTCACATTTCGCTACATCACACTTCATATGAGAAATGCCAATCAAAACCACAATAAAGTACCATCTCACCCCAATTTAAATGGCTATAAACAAAATGATAATAAGAAATGCCAATGAAGATATGGAGAATGGGAAAGTCTTATCCTATTGCAGGAATGTAACTAGTAGAGCCATTCTGGAGAAGTACAACCACCACATGATCTAGTTATCCTGCCAAAGAAAATGAAATCCGTATATGAGAGAGTTATTTGCACTCCCACGTTTATTTCAGCACTACCCACACTAACCAAAATATGTCATCAGCTTAGGTGTCAATCAATGGATGAACAGGTAAAGAAAATTTATCTGTAGGCATTTATTTGGCCTTAAAAAAGAAAAAAAAAAAAATCCTGTCATCTGAAGCAATGTGGATGGTACTGAAAGACAATGTTAAGTGAAATCAGCCAGAAGAGAAAGACAAATAATGCACATTCTCACTCATGTACAGAAGCTGAAAATGTTGATCTCAAAGAAGAAAGTAGACAAGTGGTCACCAGAGGCTAGGAAGTGGAACAGAAGTTGGATAACGGATACCAAAATACAATTAGACAGGAAAAAATTCTACTATTCTATAGTACAGTAGGGTGATTGGTTTGCAACAATTTTTTTAGCTGACACCATAAAAAATAATATTTTTGGCCGGGGATTTAGCTCAGTGATTAGAGTGCTTGCCTTGCAAGCACAAGGCCCTGAGTTCGATCCCCAGCACCAATAATAATAATTATTATTATTATTATTATTATTATTATTATTATTATATTTTTGGCAGTGTTGAAGCTCAAACTGAGGACCTTACGCATGTTAGGCAAGTGCTCCATACCTGAGCTATCCCTCCAACACCTCCTGACTTTTGTAATGTAAAAAGAAGAGAGAAAAACCTGCATCATTCTACAATATGTATGCACCTTGAGGACATTATGCTAAACGAAATAAGACAGTCACACAAGGACAAACACTGTATAATTCCACTTAAGGTAAGAGCAGTCAAAATCAAGGAACTAGGATTCGCGCTGGGATCCTACTCTGAAGACAAGTCTCACCTTCATTGGTGGGTACTTATGATAAGGAGCTGCCCCTGTGGCCAGTTCAATTGCTGTGATTCCAAAACTCCAAATATCAGCTTTAAAATCATAACCTCGGACCTGCAAAAGACAAAGAGTGTGTTATGATGGTTGCTAGTCTAAAAGCACTTTTAAAAAGCAGTTTTTGCTATTTGTCAAGAACAATGAAAACCTGGTGTGGTGCTACATGCTGTGATCATGGCACATGGTCCTGGTGTGGTGGTACATGCTGTGATCAGGCACCTGGTAGGCTGAGGCAGGAGGATTGTGAGTTTAAGGCTTACCTAGGCTACATAGCAGGACCTTGTCTCAAAATAAAAAATTTTTAAAATAAAATAGTGTTCATAAGCTTTAAGTCAAAAAAGTAAAGTAGGCAAAAGCTAATACAGTTGGTAACAGAGGCAAAAAATACAACTTGAATGTTCACCAAAAAGAGAGAAATAAGAAATCATTAATTTTGGTATACTAACTTAAAATATTATAGAGTCAATTAAAAGCAATGCTTACTAACTCTAGATGAAAATATGGAAAACCATTTGTGATAGAACACTTACGAAGAAAAAAGTATAAATTATTGGGCAAAATTATAATATGTAGAGCCTACATAAAAAACAGACCAGAACTAAAACAAAATGTCTTACAATGATCCTCAATCTTTTGTTTTCCAAATATTATGGTATTATTTTATATTGTTTCAATAATGAAAAAAATTACAAAGGGTGTGAATATTTTTTAATCTGTTGGTGTATGCTGCCCAATTTCCCCTTATATGCCTATCGGTATATTACAGTTAGACATGTTCATTTTCTATCCTCACCAGAGAAAAGAAAACAAATTTCTGGTGTAAGACCTAAAATTAAGACAGTATCATACACTGCTCCGTCATCAGATGAAATGGGGGGGGGTCTCTAATGACCCACAGCCAAGTTATCCTCCTGTGATGTTGACCTTAACTGCCAATTTGACTGGCTTGAGCTTTGCCCAAGATTAGTTAAAGAAAACTGAGTGCTACCTGTAGCTGGTCCCCAGTTCTTTCTGCTCTGGCTCTTTTCCTACCACTCTGCTTCCCAATTGCATGAAGTGAGAAGCTTTTCCTTTTGCCATGATGTTTCTACCTTGGGGCCAGCTGATGATATTCTAAAATTTCTGAAACCATGTACAAAAATAAATAAACAAACCCTTTTGTCTTTTAAGTTGCTTTTGTCAGGTACTTTAGTGACAGCAACTAAAAGCTGACCATACATCTCCTCATTCTGCTGCAGCAGATAATGCACCTTAGCTCAACCACCTCTTTATCAAACATAACAGGTACACTTCTTATTTGTCCCTGAGTAGGAAGTTTCCGCTCCCTTACCACCAATTACATCCTCCTAAAGAAACCCAGGAGCATCGCTCTTGGGATTATAAAGTCCTTTTCCTTTAGCCCACGTCTGCTCACTCTGTTCCCAAGTGCAACCTCATATGGCCCTGTGCAGCATACAGGGTCCTCCTCCAGGCTGGGACTAATAAACTGCTGCCAATCTCATCTGTACAGTGTCAGATGCTGTGTGTCCAGCCTTCCTATTCCCCTGCAATAGGAAAACTTCCCTTAACAACAGGGTAAACACAGATAATTAAAGCACAGTAAAAAATCAATTCAGTTCTTAACATACTGAGTTTGATATAAAACATTTATGTAATGCATCCATCTAGAGTTGGAAATGCCTATCTGGAAACAGAAAACAAGAAATTGTGAATAAGCAGAAGCAAGGATGAGACTATGCAGGGAGTACATGCAGTCAGAGAAGAGCCCTAGAACATGGTTCTGGAGGAGTATCATTTAGGAGTAGATGGACAGCCAGAAGACAAGTCAGAGAAATGGCCTGACACTCAGGAGAATGAGGAAACTACAGTAAGAAAGCTACTGATGTGAGTAACGATGGAATACTACCAAGTTTCAAATGCCACCAAGCAGACACAAGCTTAGGAATCAGAAATAAGCACTAGATTTGAGAATTAGCAGTTTCCAAAAAGTGACAGGATGAGTGACAATGGGCTGTAGTTATCTGATGCACAAATGGGAAATGGGCAGGAAGAGACAGTCCTTCAAGAAACGCAGCAATGAAAACAATATGTAAAATGATTAGTCATTTAATTTATACTAAAAATATTTTTAACCCTGATATATTATTCCTATAAGGCTTCAGTATAAATCTTGAATTTTACATGTCCTCTGTTAAATTCTGGGGTGTTTTACTGTTTTATTTTTAAGAGTATTAAACAAGAAACAGACACGTATTTCCCCAAGTTAACCATATGCCAAACAAAAGCAAAGACTACTAACTGTTTTCAGTTTCATAACAAAACCCTAAATCATTTTAAGAAAACAAAAATCACAGTACCTGTTCCATAACCTCAGGTGCCATCCAGCACGGTGTGCCAACGAAGGTCTTTCTCACTTTATTTCGGGTAATATCACCGCCAGTTGCCAAAAAAGCACTAACCCCAAAGTCTGAAATATAACACAAGAACATGTCATTAAAGAGATAGTAACTATCTAAATGGATAGGAAAAGAAATCACCATCCTATACACAAATAAGAAAACAACATGATATTTGTTGTTGGCATAGCTTAAAGGGTCCCTGACTCAGTTCTCTTCCAGTCCCACGTATCATCATCTCACATTCTGCTCCTCACGCCAATCCATTCTATATACCACTCTCATACTCATCTTCCTTCCTTTCTTCCTTCGTTTTCTTTCAATCATCACTCTGACCTGACTCCCTCAGCTTAAACAATCCTACAGAACAAACTGCATTCTTTTTAGCTTGACATTCAAAAAGCTCTCAAGAAGGTGTCCCCAAATCAATTAGAATTAGTAACCCTAATCATATCCTAACTCAGTCTCTTTATAGATATGTGACATTGGTAAACTCAGTTTACCTCTTTCAATTCTCAGGACTTTCTCTACACAGATTTTATCCCAAATCACCAAAGCCAAGTCACTGAGGAGGACCGCCTATGTGATTCCTGCTCTTCTAAGAACAGCTCTGGTCATGTGCCTGTATTCTGTGACCTTGACCCTAGGGCACAGCTGATCTGAGCCAGTTAGAAACCTTAAACCAAGCTAGACCAATCATAGACTCCTGGAAATCTAAAGCTTACATGGAAAAATAAGAAAAGTGAGGGTCACCAGACCTGAGTCATCCTGCCAGGCGTGGGGGC
>PVJO010023320.1:0-26308 GCA_004026905.1 Hystrix cristata | reverse complement strand
TTTAAAAAAAAAAGAGAGATAGTATTCAAAAGAGAGAACTAGATAGGGAAAAGGGGGATAAAGAAGAAGGTTAAAGAAAAGTAAGATGAAAGAGGAAAAAAATGGTAAAGTGTAGCTACACTTGTTGCAAATAGGGAGGGGTGGGTGAATGGAAGAGAGGGGAGGGGAAGGGGGAAGAGGGGGAAAACCAAGATGTATCATGTACAGATACAAAATAACCATGCTGATTATGATCATTATGTATACAATGTACCAATGCATGTTCTTGGTAAAAATAAAAAAAAAAGAAAGAAAACAGAACCAGAGTAGGATTGGAACTGCTATCAGAAGCATTTTTAAAATATATGCTTCAGATTTGTTCTTTAAATTTGGGGGTACAGAAATATTAAATGGATGTGGTATGGCAGTTTTAGAGAGGTTTTATTCTGTTAAATTTAAACACCTATAATATATACCATATTTCATTAGTTACCATAACTACAACTTTTCTCTATATCAATTAAAAGAATTTTTCCCTCTGCCTATTATGATTGTTTTTTAATATAGTTAAGCAGAATTAGATCAAACAGTGCTACTTGGTTACTATGAAGAAAAACACAAAGCCTAAATATATGTTTACAGAAATGAAGCTAACTTTAACATATTTCTTGACAAATTATAGTTATGAAAGAAATATAACTATTAGATGTCTAATGAATTGAATATATTTTCAGTAGACATATTTTCTATACAACAAGGGAAGTAAGTATTTGCCTTCTTTTATTTTTTTATTGAGTATATTTTAAAATTTGGTGCTGATAATCACATGGTTAAACTATTTCCCCCAAATAATGAAACAGGCATATTTAAAGAAACGTAATTATTTGTCACTATGAAAGATTACTGAATTTCCCATGCCTTTGTAGTACATGGCATTAGAAATGAAACTGAGTTCTAAAATTATTGCTATAAATTCTTGTCTTTTATAGGAGGGATATTTTATAGTTGATTGCATGCTCAATGCCCCATATTAGCAATTCATCATTTACAATATTAATATTCATTTTTACTAAATATGGAAACCGCATATAATCAGCAATTTCCTCATCAATTTGGGAAAATCAAATGCATTATTAAGGGTTAGTGTAATATTAAATGGAAAATGCTATTCCTAGTTTAAAAATAAACAAGTCCTGATTTATCTATTATGTCTAATTTCACATGTTATTAGGAGATAGAAATTTATGATGTAATTCTTAAATTATTTTAAAGGTATCTATTAGAATAACTCATTCAGTCTGTAGGAAGAGAGAAAGAGAAAGAAAGAAAGAAAGAAAATTTAAATGCTTTTTTTCTAATGATACAGACTAATAAGTTCTTATAAATACTGACTTTATTCTTAAACCACATCAATCTTTTGTACCTTGCAAATCAAAATCAAAATTTCTATTTTATATTACTTGCTCATTTCAGAGAGATGCTTAGAGATTGCAGGGCAATCTATTTACAATACAGCTGTACATGTTTCTATATCAGGAGTATACGTGGCGGGTAAGGATACGATTATATATATTAGACTAGAAGCAAGAATTTCTTATTATTAAACAAAATAAAGAAATAAGTGGTCAGAGATCTTTCACAGAAATTTTGTGGGTCTGTATCAATGTCCTATTTTAATTTTTTATGATTCCTGAATTCATGGTCAATTTACTTGTACTTATATTTAAAATTATATATAATGGTTATGCTTTTCTATGAGACTGTTCTATTTCGTATCTTGCCAGATATTGTCTTTATCCCTTTTAAAAGGTACATGCCAAGAGCTTTCAAAATAAAAATTCTAATCCATAACAAAGATTTACACTGCTAAAATTATATATCTATGATTGTACTCTACTAAATTTATTTAAAATATAGATGACATGCATATTACCTTATTGAACAAATTCTCCAAGATTCAACTGGCTCTTCTTCGCAGGGTTATCCTGGTTCGGTTGGGTTCCATGATCAAAAGTCCTTGCTTTTTGAGTCTTTTTGCATAAATCTTGATAATTACACATTCCTTTCCTTCTTTTGGGTCTACAAATAGTAACAGCTTTGCCACTATGAGCCCAAGAATTATATCCTTGCATATACTCTGATCACACTTTTATAAATATTATCTTTATTAAATGTTCTCTAAGTATTATAATTTAACTGAGCTGTTGGTTCATTTTGATACCCTGTCTAAACACAGTTCTAATTTCCAAAAGAGACACTTTAGATTTTGAGGAACCTTGTAGGTTATGTTAATAATATGATGCTAATATAGTCAAATAAAAGCATAGTGAAAACATTTATTTAAACTGATTTTCTTCAAATTATCTATGTGCCACTTTAGAATTACTAATCTGAGCAATCATAAAGTATGAGCCAGATTTCTGTGATAAGGCTTTCAAGACTTTTCTGAAGCTAAAAATATATTCTGAATCCTAACATGTAACAATATTCAACAAAGCAATTAAAGTTCATAATTTAGGCTTGAGACATTTGGAATTCTATTATAGTGAACAAACTCTATATTAAGAGTTGAGTTGAAAATGCATTGCATAAAGCACCTTGCATTTTTAAAAAGAATAGTTATGAAACAGAGAAACGGAAATGAAACTCACTTTTCATAATATATGGCTATGTAGAATGTAAATTCCGGTGTACTAATTTTCGCAAGTCTCATTGCATGGATCCAGGATGAAAATTGGTGTTCCTACTTACACAGGAAGAGAAAGTCAGGATGTTAATGTGCCAGTCTAAGAAATTAATACTATTTCCAGTCTTTCCATCCTAGCATAAGTTTTCTCTTTTTTCCAGTCTAAACTTACATTTGGTTATTTCTGCATATCTTTATGCAAGAATTTAAACCAAAACATATTTTCCCCTAGGGAATCTAGTCTTTCATTCTTGTGCAAATCTGAAATCCTCTTCTGCCCAGCTCTTTTCCCTTCTCTCTAGTCTAGCTGTAATTTCCTACTTATAGGACTAATATAAAAATTAATGTTTCAATCATTACTTTATGTTGTGTATTAGTTTGCAATGACCCTAAAACAAAAATTTAAACATGCTACTGCTTCTAAATAATTCATTTCAAAAACAATTTTTTTTTAGATTCAAAATCATGTCTAGAAAACCTAAAGGATTTGACTTCCAGGAACTTGATTATAAGACACAACATCATACTGCCTATTAAAACAGTATGGTCTTCTTTATGTGTAATTGGGACTGACGTATTAATGAAACTAAATATTGTGAAATGTGAAAGATTTAGCATGTATCCATGTTTTATGCTATATAAAACAGTTAAAACAATTTTATAATGCACATATCAGAAAATTGTAAGGATGAATTTGATCACAGAATCACAACACACGAGCATAAAGATTGATCATGGTCTTCAGTGAACTTCAGGGCAGATGCAGAGGACATGTAACACCTGGCCCAGATAACAGATCTAATGATAACACAAATTCTTTATGGTACATTAGCACTTTCAAAAATGAGTAATGTCCTAAGATTAACTCCACAGAGAGCTCCAGATGATGGTCGAAGTGAAATGTAATTTCGTGAAACAAAATTAGCAATAGAACCCATCTAATGTTGTTATATTAGGTGTGACGCTATTCGTATTTTCCAATACTCTTAATGCAAGATGTGTCCATGATGGATGATATTTATTCTTTTAGAATCTGAGCTATTTTTCTAGTTATCTAAATTAGAAATGTTATGTATTATATTACTCATTATGTGCCTAATTAATTTCCTGCATTAAAAATTCATCTTACTTTGTACAGGTACAACAAGCCAGAACTTTTGAATGTTCTTATGGTCAGAAATTATATTTTCCTATCATTTTAAGGGTAATGTATATCACTCATTTCAATCACAGAAAAACTGTTATTCTTTTAATTATTTTGTAAAGTAAAAGATTTCTATGAAAGTATTTTTCCTTCTTTTTAAGTGATACAATTTAATGATTACTATTTTAGAAGTGAACTAAATAATAATTTACACTTGATTTTAACGTGTTACAGTATTAATTTAGAATAATGTGAAAAATGGTTTTATTTGGCTAGATATTGAAACAATTAATTTTATATTTTTTTAAAAAATATAGATTAATCCCTGGGTTAAAATGTCAGTATAGTCCCTTGTAAAGAATTGTAGAAAAATAGTTCTGTTCAATTCACATATACAAATTAATTGGAATTTATAAGTTAAGATCTTGTTAAGTTTATGTAAAAATCATTTATTGATAAGAATAATTACATGATAGTACTAAATATCATTTAAAAACTATTTTAAATAATTTCAAAATAAATATCTCCTATTAACTGTTTTACAGAAGGATTTAACACTAAAATTGTTCTGACTTTTATCACAATGACCAATAGGCATTTTTCTGTAATTGACCTAGGGTTTTAGTAAATTTGTGTTCCTTTCTGTTTATACATAATCTATTCATTTCAATGAGTGATTCTATACTCTGAAACTATCTATTTTAATATTCAAGTTGCAGAATGGAAAACACAAATGTAGTCAAATGTTTATTTAATAAAGTCTAACATTAGTAGAGGGACATTCAAATATAATATTTTTGTTATTGTAGTATAAACTTTTTTGAAATTTTTACATTCACAGAGTTGTTTTTGATTTCACAGTTCCTTTTGATTTTTGAAGTGAAATGCCCACATAGACACATCCATGGAGATGGAAAGCTTTAGGGATCTGGAGGAGAATGCGCAAGAAAGGAGTAAGGAGTAGTAATATGTGTGGGTTTTTGGCGTGAAAGGTGCAGTGTTCTAAAATTAGGTAGTAATGATGGTCACAAAACTGTATATATTAAAACCAATGAATTGTATGTTTATAAACATACAATTAATATGTGAATTCTTTTTACAATAAGACTATTATAAAATGAATATACATTAAGACATTTGTCAAGAGAACTCAGTGGTAAGGAAAAAGGCTAAATGATATGTGGATTAGTACCACATGAAAAATATCACAGAAATAATCTGACTGGAATTGTGGAATTGAGAAAATTGGGAACAGTTCTATTGGAATAGAGCTTAGAGAAAGATAGTTTTGTTAAATACTGACACCAATAATGCCATAGTTTTCTTTACTGTGGAGTTGGGAAGTGTGTGATTCAATGTACAGCCCAACATATTGCTAAAATGCATGTTGTCTGGAGTGCACTTAACATAATATTTGAAACTCTATGTTAAAATATAAAAGAACATAATGGACCAGTTAGATTAAGAACTATTATTTATATAATATTCAACTGGCAGTCTTCTGTTGTGATATCATCAGAAATTCTTTATGTTGTGTGGTGGTGGCTGGGATAAACGACAGAGTCTCATACGTGCTAAATAATGGTCTACAGGATGAGGCCACAGGTGAAATTCTTAATGATAAGAGACAGTTATGATTTTCCATGTTCTTGTGTGTGTGTGTGTGTGTGTGTGTGTGTGTGTGTGTGTGTATTTAGGAATAAAAGAATGTTTAAGTGTATTTGGAGAACAAGAAATTCATGGGAGGTCAGGAAGAAGGAAGTTGTAATTTTACCTTGCACTCACACATTATTCATCTCCTATAGAAATGAAACATTTAAGGTAAAATATTAAACCACTGAATATTACAGAGAAAAGATTTAAATATTGTGGGGACTATGCAATTTGACAAGAATTTATGGTTAAATTTGTAATAAGGAGATTATCAGGCTAATATTCAATAAGATTACTGATTCTAATTTAACTAATTCCAAATAACTATTTAAATCTATTATTTGGATTTGAAGTTCAAGCATATCTCTTCTCTTTCAAATTTTTTCCCATCTGACAGAAAATCTGTCCGGCTTATTGGCTGAACAAATTTATTTTTAAGCTGTTATGTATGCCTTGGGGACATACCTTGGAAGGAAAGTAAATTTATGAATAGAAAGTCAGTTTGTCAAATTATAAAACGTATCCTTCTGTGAAGAATTTGTATTTGTACTTAATCAGAAGCCAGATGTACATTATGCCACCTACAAAATTGAATATAGATTTCACAATAAAGGCGAATGAAAACAATGAATATGAAAAAGAAACTATTGACTAAGTGTGCTGTAGATCTTTGTCATTGAAATTAATTTGGATTTGTCTGACAGAAACAGACAGGATAAATTGTTGTGTGAAGTTTAAGAAAATGTAACTAGATCTAACTGGCTAAAAACAAACCAATGAAAAACATTTCTCATTTTTACCATATGACCACGACGAGACAGATCACATAGAAAAGGAGTTTGAAGAAAGCCAAGTACTAAGAAAATTGAGCTATAAGTCTTAAAATCTATGTAACTCAGAAAGAAAAATGTGACCTAGTACTGCAAGTTTCAAAATATATTGGCAATCTTTTTTTTTTCTTGTTTGAAATTTCATAGGTCAGTATAAGTCATATAATCATGCTTCTCTTCAAGAGAATTGTGGAAGTAAAATCCTATCATGTTTTAAGGAGGAAGAAAATTTGAAATATTAGGTAAACATTTTAATGAATACAATTAATATTTTCTAAGATAAAATCTTCATGTGGTAAGTTGAAGGCAAAGATAATTTCCAAATCATCATTCTCACTAAAGCTGAACAGGGGAGAATAGTGTCAAAGCAAGCATATAAACTCAATATTTTCATTCAACACAATACTGGAAGTAATAAGCTTAATTAGCAAGAAAAAGAGAAATAAATCAAATTACATCTGTTTTCAGATGACATGATTCATATGTAGACAATCTTAAAGACTGAAAAACACATTGTTAGAACTAATATGTAGGCCATTTGGGGCTTCAAGTAGTTCTAAGGCTTCTTTGTGAGCCAAAATAGAATTCAAGTTTCTTCAACCATTTGTCAACAAAAAATTTGGATTAAGAGATTTAAATAGGAGAGAGATACTAGTGGTGTGTTTGAGGAGCTCTGTTGTAAATTGCTTGGGACTATAAGTGCTTATGCTACTTTGCAACTGTATAGAAAAGTTTTAGTCAACTATGACTTAGAAAAGGTGATTTTATTGTAATACTACGTGCACTATGATATCATACAAATGTCCTTAAGAAGATTCTTTGGAGTAACTCTGGCCAGGATAATATTCATAATTGCTTTCCTTGCCTTTTTCTCGGTTAGTGACAAGTAAAAGCAAAAGTCTTTTGTACACACTGACCATGTAGCTACTTAGATAATGTTGATGTAGAGATTAAATTTTCTCTCATTTCGGATAACACACCCTTGAATGTATGGGTGTAGTAGATATCTACTGAGAGTTCTACTTTATTACCACAGAGTACACATTATTCCCTTCAACATGCTTGAAAATAGATCATGTAATGGTATAGAAAGCTTACTTAAATAAATATAAAAGAATTGAAATTAGCTCACATTTACTATCAGAACATTGTGAAATTAAGCTAGAAATCAATCACAGAAGAAACTACAGAAAATTTAGAAACACGAGGGAATTTAATAACATACTCCTGAACACTCAATGGTCACAGAAGAAATCAAAGAAAAAAATTAAACAAGTTCTAAAAGTAAACCATGCTGCCAGTCCAATACTCAAGAACCTATCTTGCTCTTAAATTCTTGATGCATTGGAATGAGTATTGATTATGTACAATATAAAGTATACTCAATTATTTTCCTAGATTTGCTAATACTGTTTAACAGTCAATAATTTTCTAATTGGTATAAATTATTACAGGGATAATATATAAAAGTCTAAGAAATGTTTTGGTTCATATATAGCTCTATCTATCACATTTCAAATTTCTAATTATTTAATACCACATTATTTCCATCACTGTTATTTTAAAATTCAATTTAGCATATTTTTGACCACATCTCTTTATCTTGCTATTGTTGTCACAAATTTTCTGGATATTTCTTGATTAATTTTTAATATCATTTTGTGTTGTCTCAAAATGAAAGTAAATTAAACATATCAATCTATCTTAAATTAAAATTTTAGTGCCCACTTCAGCAGCATACATACTAAAATTAAATTATATTTTTAGATCTCATTAAATGCATAGCAATAACTAAGAATTTAACACTTTTAAGATATTAAATTATTGGACCTAAGAAGAAAGTATGACTACATTTTTTTCACATTTTGTTAAATTTTTATTTTACTGACACATCTGTACATATTTGTGGGGTATAGTAAGATAATTCAATACATATACACAAAGTTTAGTAGTCACATGAAGTTATGTAGCTTTACCATATCCCCAAACTTATCCTAACTCTGTTTTGGAAAACTTCCAACTCTTCTATTTATTTTGAAAAACATATTAAATTATTGTTTTAGGAACTTTCATATATTTTTTATTATTTTAAAATATATCATAGATTGTTGTAGACAAGAGTTGCCTATTGTGCTGTAGGAAAGCAGAAATAATTCCTCTTCTCTCTCTGTGTTTTGGAGCCCTCTGCCTAGAGTCTTTGCATCCACTTTTGCCTTCCCTTTCCAACATTTGGTGAGCAACTAGCTCTGTTCTTCTTTGAGACTGACATTTTAGTTCCATAAGTGAGTGAGGATTTGCACAATATTTTTTTCTGTGTTTGACTTGTTTCACTTAATAATAATGACAGTATTAAAATACTACTATTTTTGTGTTATTTCCTACAACTTTTTTTTTGTATTCTTTATCAGTTTGAACAGTTATTTTTTTTTTTTTTTTGATGGAGACTTTAGGCTTTTTTTTAAGCATTTCATCTGCAAACAGATTTAATTTAAACTCTTTTCTAATTTCACTGTACATGATAGTTCTTGCTCAGAATTTTAGTACTATGTTTGATAACAGCGGTAGAATTAGACATTTTTTCTTGATACAAATTTTAGAAAAATACTTTCAGCTTTACAACATTAAACATGATTTTGACTGAGTTTGTCCTAAGTAGTCTTTATTGTGTTGAGATATGTTCCTTTTATACCTAGTTTATTAAGCACTCTTATCCACAAATTGTATTTAATTTTGTCAAATACTTTTGTGTATATGTTGAGACGATCCCATGGTTTTACTCTTTCATTCTGTGGGTGTGATGCATGAAGATTTTTGATTTGCATATATCAAGCCATCCTTGCATCCCTAGGATAAACCTCACTAGATCATGGTGTGTAATCCCTTAACATACTGTTGCATTTGCTTTGCTAGTTTTTCATTGAGGATTTTTCTATTTATATTCACCAAGGATGTTGTTATAGAGTATTCTTTTCCTCATGTGTATATTTCCGGTTTGGGGGTGAGGATAATGCTGTCTTTGTAAAATGATTTTGGCAGAGTTTTTTTCTTTTTAATTGTTTGGAATGATTTGAGAAAAACTGATACTATTTCTTTAACTATTTTGTAGGATTTATGTGTAAAACCATCAGGTGTGGATTTCTTTAATGGGAGACTTTAACGATTGTTTCAGTTGCATTACTAATTACTGGTCTGTCTAAATTCTCTGTTTCTTTTGATTCAATCTTAATAGGTTGCATGTATGGAAAAGTTTGTTTCTTTATGATTATGAACAAGATAAGGGAGACACTTAGAGTTTGTGTTTGCCCTTCCTTGGTAGTCAGTGTGTTCTTAAGATTGAAGACTGTTAAAAAAGATTCTAATAACAAAATTTTAATATAGAAACATTCATAAATTCTTGGATTTATCTTGTTATACATTGTTTTCTGTGTTGCCAATATTGGTAATTTTTGGTACATCAGGATATTAATTTAGAAATGATCACTTATGATTGAAGACATGTTTGGAGAATCATGAAAGGCTCAGAGCTGCTCCACAGACAATACATAGAATATAAATTAAGCTTAAAACTATGAATTAAGTTTATGGTTTCTTTACATTGAAAAGATACAGTTTGAACTTTCTGGAAGCTTTAGATGGCAGATGATGGCTTGAGAATGATTGTAAATTGTAGGAATTTGTTTTGTGTTAATATACATTTTGGCTATGGCTGAACATAATTTAAGAGTTATATGTGTTTTGCAGTTTCTTGGTTACTCTTAGCAATGAAAAGTAACATTTATAAATTAAGTTAAATAATTTCTTCTTGAAAAATTATTGACAAGTTATCAACTACAAAGATTATAATGAAAGATAGATCATTGTTTTTCTATATCTGGTTAGACTAAACAAAATTTAAAAATTAAAATATATGTAAAATAAATCTTAGCCATCAATTACATTTTGTAAGTAGTAAGCAATATCTATTTTGTATTTAAAATACTAAATCCAATTTATATATTCATACGAATAAATGTATGTGCATTGTATTACTAGCTACACAGCACAATAACTTCATGAATACTTAATGCTTTTTGTTCAAAATGTACATAGATTTCCCAAAGTTCTCCCATTTTTGCATAAACAGTTCATAAAACCAGCATGATCTGACTGTGCGAGTACATTATTAAAATTAATTTGATAGTAAATTTAAATTATTTAGCCAAGCAGTATTATGCTGCATATATTTTGCCCCAAAATTTGATGGCAACATTGAGATTGGACTTAGCTTCTTTTAACAAAATAAATTATATGAAATACAAAAAAAAAAAAAAATACAACAAGCTGTGTCTTTAGATTACTATATTGATGTGACATAATTTTGTGGCCCTTATTAGAAATAATCAATAAAGTCATATTGCTATGGTGGTATCTATGTCAAAATTTCTATCTCTCAAAAAATCAGATCTATACTGACATTAGACTGTGAAAAGAAGAAAAGAATAAGAAAAAGTTCTATCTAGCACTATCGCGTAATGGTCATGATTGGATGTCATTACATGATCTATGCTTTCACTATTTTCTTTTCAGCTCATTTACCATTCAGCAGGCAGTTGGCTTATTTTGTATGATAGATCTATTTCTTGACACAAGTTCATATCACATCAACAGCTCAATGAGTGAAGATAAAATATGTGACATACCAACAGAAAATTTTTCTATATTTATCAAACTCAGCAATAAGAATAAAATTTACTATTCCTTAAAAGTATCACATTCTACCTAAATAATGGCAAACTGAAATAATGTTGGTAGTGAGTGAATGAGTCTACTACAAGCCAAAGTTAAGTCTGATAGTGCCAGAGAAACAATTTTTTCAGAAAAGAAAATAATTAATTTAAGTGAAATCAAGTATCAAAAAGTGAGGTACACTAAAGAATTCAAAAAAGAATACAATGAGTTAGTGATAGCAGTTTATGGTAATAGCTATACGATAATGGAGTTTATTACTCACCTTCTAATAGAAATCCTGCTGAATGCAGTTGAAAGCCATTTAAGCTGAAAGACGATGATTGCATCTCATCTTGCCTTCTGTGGGAGCTGGAGGAGAAAATGAAACATGAAGGGCTGCATTTACAACAAGGAAACACACAAGAAGACAATTCTTAGATTCTTGCTGTTTGATAGCTCATCTAATATTTACAATCTTTGCTATTTATGCTTCCTATTTGCATCTGAACACTGACAGACGAGATTGGGCGCGTTCAGGGTGGTATGGCCATAGACTGCATCCGAACACTGAAAGCTACTAATTTTTGTTTGCAAGTACGGAAAAGCAATATTGAGAGCTTTATCACGTTACAATGAAAACTAACCAATAAATAGATAATAATAATCCTTGTAAACATTTGTGGACAATTGTCTTTATCAGCATCTGGAATATAAAAGTAAAGAACTTTAGAATTTTCAATTATTAGATGATTTTATTAATTTTATTGAATTTAATTTGTGTATTTTTAAATTTTATATGAAAATTTTAATTTGAATCCAAAATCTTTTTCAGGATCTTGCTCTATCTCTCTTTTTTTTTTTGGGGGGGGGTGCTTTCTCTACCATAACCACAATTCCAACGTGTGTACCTGGATCAAATGTAGACTAACAAGCCTAATGTGTGTCATATATTTTAGTGAAAACTCAAATGGTGTTGACTCATACTAGTGTAAGTAATGGACGAGTAGAAAGATAGAAACTACTGGTTCTTGGTCACAAAACTGTGTGTATACAGTCTTGTATTGTTTCCATACCCAACATCATTCATTAGTAGTCACTTTCCATCATTTGATATGTAAAGACTGGATATTTAGAAGTGTTAACTGTCTTGTACAATGTGTGGGCTTAAGCAGGAATCATAAAAAAGTTCCATGAGTCAAAAATATTTTCTCTTTTTAACTCTTTACTTCCTTTTTCAAAATAATAAATTGTCAAATAACTCAGATGAATGAATTAAAAGATAATAAATAGGTCTCTCGTATAGTCACTGTGCAGGAGATACACAGACACACACAAACACACTCTCACAAAGTCTCGCGATAGTCTTGATGATGCCTTTGATACTGAGCATTCAAACTTGTACAACGGCTCCAGTGTAATGTCACTAGGGTAAGCAAGTCATTATATATATTATAAACATTACATATTAATATATTATATATTGATTTATATGTCCTTTGCAATATTCAAATGTATTTCAGACTCATCCCAAACTTATGAGTTATGATTGGAACTCATTTTCCATTTACTAAATCTCTTTTTCTGTGTTCTAAGGTAAAATCTAAACTTCATCCTATGAAATAAAAGAAAACCACAATCTGACTCCAAACAACCTTTCAACACAAGGCTAGTTTGTGCATATTTCTTATAAAACAGTATGAACTTGCATATCTCTTTGCATAATGATTTTTCTGCCTAAAATATTATTGCTGCTGTTCTCTCCCTATTGTAGCTAGAAACATAGTTTACTTTTTAAGGATTTCAAAAGCTCTTCCAAGTCAAGATTGAAGTAACCATGACCTTCTTAAATCTACTTCACTCATAATGTTATTTACTTACTTGGTGTTATGCTGGGAAGCGTTGTAAGTATTCAGTCCCAGAACCTTGATATTGGAAATTCAGTATTGAAATTGTGACTTAACAATTTATCAAGCATTTGATTTTAGCCAAATTACTTCAACTATATGAATTGTACTTTATTCATTGTAAACTAAGTATTGCTATTTCAAAAATATGTTGCAAAATATATATTAGCTGAATCTTTTCTAGTGCAAATAACCTTGTGAATAGTCAGCACATCTTATTGGTATAATATACATATATTTAACTTTATGTAAGGGTCAATTTTTGAGATCATATAACTATATATTCTAATAAATATGAAGATATTCAATATGTTACTATAGCTTGAAACATTTTTAAATCTGTATTTTCAATTTGTTGCATCTGTTGAAAGAGCATATGTTCCATAGTTTTAACATCCTGTTCAATCACCAAGTTACGATATTTTCCAATTTTGGGAGTATTTTTTAAAATCATACTGAACACCTTTCATTCCTTCAAAGGTACGTTGAAAGCTAGGCTTGGTGGTGCACATTTGTAATTACAAATACCTAGAAGGTGTAGTGGTTAATCTTGTCAATATAACTGACTTGATAGAGTAGTGAAAGTGCATTTCTGGGTGTGTCTGGCTGAGTCAAGGGACCGTGACCTTGGGGATTCTATTTGATCACTATACCTTTTTGCTTGGGCATTCTTCCTCTGCTCTCTGCTTTCCCAATGCCATGAACCGAGTAGCTTTTCTCTTTCACACCTTTCTATCGTGATCTTCTGCCTCAATTTAGACCCATGACAACGAACCAGCCAATCATATACTGAGAGTTCTGAAACCACCAGCTAAATAAACCATCCCCTTCTTTGAGTTGTATATGCCAGACATTTTGTCCCAGAAATATGAGAACTCACCAACAAACAAGTCTGAGGCAGGAGGATTACAAGTTTGAAGGCCCTGCCTCAAAGTGAAAATGGCTGGGGAATGTTGCTCGGCTCTAGAGCACTCATCTACTAAGTGTGAGACCTTCTATACACTCTCCATCATTGCAGAAAAGAATCTTACTACCATTTCCAAGTTTGAGAAAATTACTAAACTAAAGCATCTCCAGCATTGATGGATCAAGATGAAACTTATTTTACTGACTGCTCAGTTCCCACAAAATTAAGCTACTTGCTTACTTAATACAGCATTCCATTAACTCATTTTGATTATGCTCCAGATCATGAATGCCAGCATAAATAGTTAGCATGCATTTTTACCAATTATTTTCTAGAATATTCTGAGCTGTATGGACACTTTTATCTCAGCCATGTAGAGCTTACACATAGCAACACTTGTAGCATCAATTGAATGTCTTCAAATAGGGAAAAACAGAAAGCAAACATTAAGCAGCCATAGCAAGGAAATTTGTATGAAACCTGGATTTTTTTTTTTTGGTAAAATATTATTTCAGCACATCCTTCTAAGGACATCCTTCTAATGTACAATATAGAAGTCATTTTTAGTCAGTTGTCACTCCTTTGATCAACTTGATTATAACAATACACAGCAGAAGCTGTCAAACTTACAGGCATATGTTCAAATATCTAGTACATAATAGAATGGGGTTTTGTGATGTGTTTGTTTTCATAGTGCTCTACAATATCATTACTTTTATCCTTTTAGAAAACATGTATCTCATTTAAAATTACTTTTGTCGCTATTAGCATTATTATATTTTTAAATTGACATACATACTCATGGTTTACAATATGATGAGTTATGTAAACATTCTTGAATATCTTGCCTCCTGTGGTTATTATTTGTAGTGCGAACATAAAATCTACTTTCTTTGCAATATTCTAGTATACAATACAATTATCCATAATTATTATGTAGCACATTAAGTATCTTGAATTTATTCTTCCTTTCTTTCTGAAATTTTATATTCATTGAATAGCAACTTGGTTTTGCTACTCTGAAATGTACTTTTGATTGTCTTCCACTTCAAGAATATTCACAAACCCTTTATAATATATTTCTTCAAATTTCCCCTGACTACCTAAACTGTATTTAACAGTTTGAAAGTATTTATTGTAAACAAATTATTGTATAAGTTCATTTTATTTCAAAATAACACCAAAATTAGATTAAAAGATTATTATTTTACAGTCACCTGTAACACGGAAAATAAAATGTACAACTCTTTCTAGTATTATAGTCATAAACTTTTTGTAAATTACAAGGATGTCTTTAGAAAGTCATTCATAGTTTATTCATTCAAAGCCACAAACACTATTCTTTAGAGACATAAGTACAGTGGTATCTCGGTCCCTGAACTTAATTCGTTTCACAGTTCTCGGCAACATGGCCCTGTTCTTGTCATTGGGGAAGCGGGGCCATGGTCCTGTTTGTCATTCGATGCGAAGTTCACAAATGGAAGCAAAATTTTGCTGAACGCTGTTGTTTGCAAACAAAATTATTCACAAACTGAAGCATTCATGAACCAAAATGCAGTATTACTATGCAAATGATAGAACAGTTGTAACTTCCAACAGTTAAACATTAGTTTCCCAAGCTTCCTTTCAAACTGAAATCAGAAGCGTAAGCAAAAGCTAACAAAAATGAAAGATGTCTTCTTACAGAGGCATTCAAAGAGAAACATTTCTTTCCTTGATGTCTAGGATTGGAATCCACCCTGTATTAAAATGTGAAACCTGTATTTCTCGCCAATACGCTTTGGCTTAAAAATGTTTCTCAGAAACGGGAAGAGGGGGGTACTTTTGTTCAATTAGTAATATTTGTATCTAATACACTGGATCTACCTTTAGAGGTAAGAATTTACTATCT
This sequence comes from Hystrix cristata, assembly GCA_004026905.1. Classification (NCBI taxonomy): domain Eukaryota; kingdom Metazoa; phylum Chordata; class Mammalia; order Rodentia; family Hystricidae; genus Hystrix; species Hystrix cristata. Next base: position 10,607 of record PVJO010023320.1, on the reverse strand, counting down.
ATGGTGTATGTATTGGGTTTGATTGGCACTGCTGTAAGTTCCGCTTTTAAACAAAGCTCTTTGTTCATTATAAAGTCAGATTAAAACTAGTTTCTTGTATGACTTTTTACTCAAATACTTCTTAGTTATACTACCAAAAAGATTTCATATTTCTAAGAACAAATTTAAAACAAAAATTTGATATTTCTTGGATCATATGAAATACAGATCTTTATTGTATGATAAAATTAGCAAAAAAGATTAATGATCATCAAAAAAAAAAAAAAAAACAGAATGTGAAGCACTATTTCGGTCCAAAATGTTCTTTCTCATCCTTTGTTCACATGAGTCCTTCCAGGTCAGGTGGTCTATAGATAGCGCTCCAGCCCCCCCTGCCCACAGGCGGAAGGCCAGGCACGGTTGTCTGTGGCAGGGATGAAGCTGGCACTTTTTCCTTCAAATTGCAACTCTGAATTACTAAATCTAATATTTTGCAAGAACGCATTAAAAATATGTTGTATTTTATCCAATATATTATTTCATATTTTGGATAAAATCACTGAAATATGATATCGATTTTGGGGATGATACTTTATAAGCAACAATTTTCACAATTGTGCCTGGTGAAATTTCTTAGTCTTTTATAATCGGTGCTATTAAGAAGAGGTTCTTGAAAATAAGATGAGTCCTAAATAGCACAAACCATGGTTGTGCTACAACCTTTCCTAATTTGAACCTAAATTTAAACAATATGCCAAACTTGGATGTATGCTTTACTGGCAAAAATAGTCAGAAAGCAGGCATCTTTTATAATTATGGTACAATCGTAAGTCACATTTTAGATATATTATCAGAACTCAAAAAAATGACAGTTATCCATCTCCTTCAGTATACTATCCCAAATAGTTTGGCATATATGCTTCATTAAAAAAAATAATAATAATAATAAAAACCCTCCAAAAATGGAGCTAAAAAGGCTCAGATGCTACTCATTGCTTTCGAAATTGTTCTGACTTTTCTCATGCATTTCCAATCAGAGCTATCAATGATTTACCACACAGGTTACCTCTCTCATTTACCTACTCATTCATGTCCTGCTTTGCTTATAATAAGACATACGATTCGCCAAATAGTTTTCCACATTCAATGCGCTGTAATTTTACTCTTTGAATAATGACTTTGGTGTGTAAACGGTTTTAGGAAATGATTTCTTAAGTATGACACCAAAACACAGGTAACAGATAATTACTTTAATTAGACTTTGTTTTTTACTGTCATTTTAGATTATGCAACATCTATTTCCACTTTCAATCACTAAATTCTTTTCATGCCTAATAAATCTGGGTGGAATAGAACTAGGAACACCAGGTGGTATGGTAGTACTGTCTGTGTTGATGCCTAAGTCTAAACATGTGAATCACAAATATATAACCCTGTGTATATATAAGAATATATATACAATCTTTCTATGTATATATAAGGATATGTATATACAATCTTTCTGATTATAGATTACATAAAAAATAATCTCTATCTCGTAGAGATTTTCTTTATTATTTTGTTATTTTTCTGGAAAATTTATATAGCTTTTAGACACAGATCAGTTGAGTATTAGAATGTAAATGATTATATTTAACAACTACATTTCACATTAGTGAGAACCTTAGTCATGATAATATATTGAAGTACAAGTAATGTCAATAAATGTATCTATCGTAACTTTTTCATTACTCAGAGACTAGGAGTTGGTCTAATTTAAAAGGTATTATTATATTTTAAAAATTAATGCATTGCTAATAAATTTTCATTCCATATATTTTTCCTCTCAAACTCTGTTTTTGATTCTGAAGAACAGAGTGTTAACTTTGTCTTTCTTCTTTCTTCACCTTCTTCCTTTTCTAAAAATTCTAATAAATATAGAGACTAATCAATAATTTGAAAGTTTTTATTTTTTGCATATGTGCTTTTGATATTGTATCTAAAAATTAATTTTAAAACCCAAAATCACTATTCTAGAAATCTTATTTTGTATTTTACATTTAAGTCTAAGATCCACATCATTAATTTTTGTCAATGCTGTATTTTTTGACATATATTCAATCTACTTGCTAAAAGGCAGCCTTGAATCTATGAAATTATCTTTGTCAAAGATCAGTTAACTACATCTTTATAGGCCCGTTTATGGAGTTCACATTCTGTTCTATTGATAAATTTAGCTATATTCTGTCATCGTGGTTACTTGACTGTAATAGTTTTATATTGTGCATTAATATCTGGTAGCAACAGTCCTCTGATATCCTCTTTTTATATTATATTGTATTTATATTGCATTGTATTATTGTCTTTGGATATAAATTTTAGAATTTGTGAATATCCACAAAATAACTTGCCAGACTTTTCATTGGGGATTCATCGAATCTAGACATAAAAATGGGGAGAATTGACAGCTTAAACAGTTTTTTTTTTTCCTATTCATAAAATGGAGTATTTCTAAATTAATTTGTTATGTTTATTTCCATCAGAGTTTTCTAATTTTCTAAATACAGATTTTTGAACACATATTCTTATATCTTCATCTAATTACTTCTCTTTATGCTAATATAAAGGGTTTTGTGATTTTGTAATTTAAATTACAATTGCTCATAGATGAAATAAAAATTGACCTTTGTTTATTAACGTTCTACCCTGCAAGCTCACTATAACCACTCACTAATTCCAGGTTATTATTTGGAGTAGTAATTTTTCCATCTACAAATGTTTAATATATAAGCAAAAAGAACATTTTTGTCCTTTCTCATCTTCGGTTTCCTTTTCTTATCGTCGTTTAGTAAATAGGACATTTTGTACATACTATCTCCCTTCAAAAATTTATCAGTTACTATGTGTGTTCCATCCAAATTATTGGCTTTGCTAGCTTGTAACTCACACAAATTGGTAGGACAGTTAACTTATTGTGTTGATTTAAGTAAGAAATGCCCCACTAAACTGGATTAGCATACTTCTGTGTATGGCAGAATGGATTTACTGAAGACAGAAGACCTGCCATGGCTGTGAGTGGCACCAACCGATAGGTTTAGAACCTGAATAGAATCAAAGGAAAATGAAGAAAGAAGGCTTCTTGGGTTTCTTCAGAGGAGTTCCCGATTTCACTTTGACTTTGGATTTCATCTCCTAGCTTCTAGTGCAGATGACTCGGCCTCCTGAATGGACTGGAACAGGACTCCATAGGGAGCGCCAGACTATTGGATCTTTGACTAGATCCTTTGGATCTCCAGCATGCAGATAAACTTTATGCACTCTTCCATTCCTGATTCTGTGGGCAGCCATTGTAATCCTATCTTGTGAATGCTTATATATTTATGTATCTACTTTAAATCTGTTTCTCTATTGAGCACTGACTGATACAATTGGTATGTATTTGTAGGCTCACTTTCCTTTCTTATTTTCACTGTTGCTTTATTCTGTGACAAAGACACCTGTAATATACCTGTCGGACTGACTAAATTTTAGACCAGTTTATGACTGACTATAGGTCTGGGAACCCCTTTTCTTTAGAGAACTTATTTTAGAACACTTGCAGTTGCATTTTCCTCCACATCTGCTATGTCTATAATGCCTTTTCAAGGTCTCTTGTCAGTTTTCCAACCCAGGAGAACATTATTTTGAAATGGGAACAGCAGAGATAGTATCCCTATCTTTCCATCTCCACGGAGTATAGGAACCTAATTTCACTGGCTGTCATTGGGCAAACTCAGATGGTCTAGTCATGGCGAAAAGCTTGTATAAAGTTTAACACGTTCCATTCATCAATTTCACACTAGCGTCCTACAGTATGATTTCACTTATCTCATTGTGGTACTTCACAGTTGTTTTGCATTTCAATTCAGTAGGGTTGATTGTATACTCTCTCCTATTGCAATAGTCTTTACTAAGTTCATTCTTGCCTGTTTAACTTTGTCCAGTATATTTTTTTAAAGTCTCTGATCTCGATTTTCTAAATTATTTAAGAAAAGCCATTTATTTTAATTTGCTCACTCTTTTTTCTTATTTTAAAGGCAAGAGAAATAACTAATTGCAAACTTTTTACATAGTGGAATGAAAATAAGAACAAAGAGGCTGCTGTTTAATTATACATTGAGCAATAAACCAATAAGGCAGTGGACAGTGTGACTCTTGTCCTGTTGACTGTACACAGGCAGCTAAGACCCCTGGAAATGAATTTGTGCCCCAAGAATTCTCTATAATGTATACTGTTGACACCAACCAGATTTTTGTCAATGTAACAAATGACAACTGGGCTATAAATTATCAACTTTATCTTATTAAGTCCGTTGATTTATGACACTTTTTGAGTTCTTATTGAACTGTTGCATTTTCTTACATTTTATCATGCGTAGCCCACAAAAATGATCTCTATCGCCTGTGATACCTACATACAGGATTTAAATAAGTTACCTAAATGAAATGAATCACAGTTCCTAGTTCACTATGATTATGATTTTTAATAAAAGCTAATTATACTCTTAAAATATGAATTATATTATTCATTGTTATTAGCTTACTATAAAGTTTATAGTTAAATTTTAATAATGAGATTAAAACCAAAAAATAAAATCGTATTTTCAATATCCTATTGACCTCAAATTATATTCTTTTATTATATTGAAGTATATTTTTTATTATGCTACTATTTATATGACCAACTGGGTCATCTCTCCTCGAATTTCACAGCTACTTGTACAAGATTTTCATTCAATAAGTCAAACTGCAATTCATATGATTAATTGTCTGAACTGAAATATAAAGAGCATGTTGCAAATTTTATTTGGCCTGTTTCCAAAATGAATGTCCTATCTCTGTCAGAGTGTCAAACATTATTTGTTTTACATTTTTGATAATTTTAGTAATATTTCAAATGAATATATCATTAATGATTTTCTTGCAGAATTATATTTTTTGCTGTTTTAATAATGTTGGTCATCTCCTTCAGCCAATCATTAGGATAATTTGGGGGGAATCCCTATCACAACAATAAGCAATGAAAATAAAATATGTCAGACTTAATTCGAAGTAGGTCAAAACAATATATTTTCTATCATTTTGAAGTAACTATGAAAAAAGGGATAACTATGTTAATCTCTATAGTTTAATCTTTTGTTGTTGTTGTTGTTGCTGGGACTGAACTCAGGGCTTTGTGCCTGCAAAGCAAGCACTCTAACCACTGAGCTAAATCACCGGCCCCAATCTCTACAGTTTAAATCAACAAGATCCTATACTTGGAAATGTGCTGAAAGTAAAATTGATATAATTATGCCAATATTGTGAGAAAATCTGATTTCACTGGGAGTAAACCAGATAGTCGTATGACAAAGTTCTGTCAATATCAGCTTTTATCATGCCCTTTGGTGTATTTGAACATTAAGAAAACTGAACTTAAATGTTTGTTTCAACTATATTCTGAATGGAAAGTAATTGACAGAATAATCTAAAAACATTTAATAAGCATAACTGAATTTACAAAGAATCTGTCTGAATTGGTGTTCTCATATCATTTATTAATTTGTTTGCATCTTTGGGATAACCTTGTATCTATCTTCCTATCTTTAGCAAGAAGTACATCTTTAACTGGGGGACATGTTATACAAGGTTGATAAACAATTCTTTATTCCTGAACTAGAGTTACTTTTTTTTTTTTCTCTAAAGCTGAAATAAATGACTGGAATAAATTTTCACCTATTTCCTTTAACAGACTCAGTGGCATGAATGTTGAATTCTTCTATAGAAAACATCTAAAATCTTCTCTCTTTCAGATCTCCAAACAAATAAGTCTATTCCCTGATAAACATTTGTCTTTGACCTATATATTAATATCCATTTTTGAGCCACATGAGACGCCCTTAATGTAATTAAATTGACAATTACTAAAAACATCAAAAAGGTGATTGCTATTTGATGTAATTGCCTTGGCAATATTGCTATCTGAAGTTCAATGGAGTTTTTATTCATTGCACTTTTACTTTGATTTTCTAATATATCACTTTGAACTCTAAGAAGTAACAGCTGAGACACTCATTACTTTTGACTACAAATAGCTTCAGAATTGATGGGAAGGCTGATTTAGATGACACATTCAATAAAAAGGCCCTTTTAAAGATGTCTTGGCGACAGACCTTAGTGACAAGGAATTCATGTGTCTTTCTGCATAATATAAAACAGAATTCTTCATTACAATTTCAACTTCCATAGAAATAAAGATAGAATTGAAGATTAAACATTGATTTCTGGCATAATCATATTCAGTGCAAAAGTATTTCATATACTAGAATGTGTCTCAGAATAAATTTAACATTAAAATTAAACATATTCACTGTACTTTGTACCAAAATAAGAAAAGATGAAAACAGATTCTGAAAATAAAATAGAAATAAAAAGGCCCCAAATGTATATTTATTATCAGAACTAATGTAAGGAGACAAACCAGCAAATGATGAACATTCATGTGATGGTATAAAAATAAGTAGAGCTTAAAATAGAGAAATAACACAAATGCCTCATGTCCCTACAAAATGAACATAATTCCCTTCATGACGTACTTTGGCAATAGCATTACCATTTGTTTATTATGATGATAGCAAAACTAAGCAAAACTAATATTAATCAATTTAAATTGAAATTCAATTAGTAGTGTTCTAATTTTTTTAACAAATCACTAAACATTGTTCCTTTTATCTTTAACAAATTTATTGAAGAATGATTGGTATACGAAGATCTTTAATGCATTTAATTTGATGAATTTGAACATATACATACTTTTATGAAACCATACCTATAATAAGTTAATAGACATATCCATCACCTGCAAAGTGTCCCCTGTCTTGTTTGTAGGATGAAAGATGAGGTTATTAACTCTAGAATGAGCTTTTAATTTGTTTCTATGGTTTTCATTTTGTTTTTTAAGATGGTACAACAATTCAATTATTTTAAGTAAAGAACTTTTCAACAATGAAATATATATATTTATTATTATACATTGCACATATATCATTATGCATTAATATATATGTATATTTTCATATATTTCTTGTGAAAAAGGAAGTGATGAGACTATTTCAAAATCTGATACAAATATCAAACAAATAAAGACAAAAAGGTTTTGGAATCAGATATAAATAAATAACATCAACATACAATCTGATTTTTATTCATTATAGTAACAGAAATCCTATACATAGTAATACCAATCCTAAGAGTAAAATTGAGAAAATATCCATCCCTAATAATAATATAACATAGTAATTTTCTTTTAGTGCAGTAGGAAAAATAAAAGCTTTTATTAGACATCATGAAATTGAAACTGCATTTCTGTTTGATAAATATGGTTAAACTTACATTTGAAAGATAATAAAACTGTTACATGCTTAAAAATAAAATTGTATGGTTCAAATTCTCTGTACTTATATTTTCAATAAAGAACCAGAAAGGAACAAGAACTCAGTCATTTATCATTCTTCATTATGCCTCCAAACTCCTACAGCGGATATAAATCAGGTAAGTATCTAGTTTCTCCCTTTCAAATTTAACATCATTTGAAATTATGTACTAAGGAGGCAAGCCATTTAATTAAAAATAATTGACTGGTACAAAAATGTTTTACTCTACTACAAGTTATTCATTAATTCACTAATATCCTGATCTGTTATGACAGATTAAAATTAAGTACTTGAATATATAAAAGAAGAAAGAAAATGATGAGTTTCATATTGAATTAAATTTAAATTTATGTATTTTTATTCTGAAGCTTACATATGTAGGGGGGTTGGGGATTTAGCTCAGTGGTAGAGCACTCGCCTAGCAAGTGCAAGGCCTCGAGTTCCCCCCTCAAAAAAGAAAACTTACATATGTATAAATCTGTATGGAAAAAAATGAAAAATTCTGAAAAACAAGTAATAAGGAATTTTGAATTGAAATGAAAGAATAATGTAATGCCATCCAACTACCATTTTCCATGACTTATTTGATGAATACTTTCTGAAGTTAAAGTATTATTGTTAGAAGACGAAGCAAAATCCATTTTATCCCTAACTATGAATTAGCATCCAGAAATAGAAACAATATGTAGTTAACTGTGGTGGTTGCCGCTTTTTGACCTACAGTACAAGAATAATGGGTGACAGGGAGATGAAAGAATTTTTACTATTTTAATAACTTTTTAGCCATTTTCATTACTGATGTTGAAAACTTGATGATTTCCAACAGGTATTTGCAAAAAGTGGAGGATATTGTATTTTCTCTGCTAGACCCTCTAGAACCACACCGATCAAAAGAAATACAAAAGAAGCCACATAGGTGATTTAAAATTTTTAAATAGCCATAATATTTAAAAGTTAAAATGGTGAAATTAAATTTAATTTGCATTTTATTTCACTTATATAAAATAATATTTCATCAAAATGAAATGATTATGAAAGCTGAAATATTTTTAAATTAATTTTAAGTCATATGATATATTTATTTTACCCTGGAGTATTTCATTTTTATGTCAATGTTTTATTGTATTTTTTGTCTATTTACCTGATAATAATTCTAAAACCTTTGGTATTGATAGAAGAAATCTCTTAATATAAAACATTTTCTTCTCTTTCTTGCTAAATGTCTCAGATTATTTTACAAATAATATTTTAACTTTTCTTCATTGTTTTTCATAGTTTACTTAGCTATTACAGTTACTGAAATTGTTTCTTTAAAAAAAATTAAGCCTATCTTTTCACTCTTTCTTGAAAAATAACACTACAAGGAACTACATATGGCAAATATAGTATTGTGTACTTTTATATCCCAGTGATCATTTTATGTGGTAACTGCATGTAGAAAAAACAGAAAAACTGCTTTAGAGTTCTAGTTATAAGAATAACCACGTACAGGTACAAAATAACCATGTTGATTATGATCATTATGTATACATTGTACCGATACATGTTCTTGGTAAAAAGTAAAAAAAAAAAAAAAAAAGAAAAAATAAATAAATAAAACAAAATGACCTCATGTCAAAAAAAAAAGAGATATCAGGGAGGTGTGTGCCCAGAGAAAGACCCAGCAAGGATCAAAGAGTCAGGGCAGCTGTCTCCAAGCCAAGGAGACCAGCTTCAAGAGAAATCACACCTGCTGACACCTCGGTCCTGGCTTCCAGGGTCCAGAACGATGACATAGTAAATTCTGTAGTGTAAGTCTGTTATAGAAATCCTAGCAAATAATGTGTTGAAGCAATGTTCTGTGTAGGGGTGGGATGAGACAGCAGACAGGATCATGATTATTGCCTGTTCTATGTCCCAGAATTTTGTCTATTTTCACATTGCAAAAAGATGGTTCATTTTATCAGTTTCAACTATGAACGGACTTAATGCAAATTAAATTGCTTAATTTATAGATAATCAATTTGCATAGAAATGTCCAGTATTTGTGAGCACATTGCATGTCATTCAGAGACCTGAGGCCTGAAGCTCTGATGATGGAGCTCGCAGCCCAAATCTGAAGGCTCAGGGTTAGAGGCACTAATGAGAACAAAAGACAGATGTCCCAGATCAAGCAGTGAGACGAAAGATGAGTCTTTCCTTCCTTACCATCTTGTTCTCTCATGTCCTTCGGTCCATTAGATGATTCCCATTTATAATGGAAAAGTCTGTGTGCTTTACCCTGCCTACTGATTTAAATGCTACCTGTTCCGGAAACATTGTCACAAAAATGCACAGAAATAATGTTCAATCAGATTCCTGGTGATTCTGTAATCCAGTCCAGTTGACATAAGAATAATTTTATAATAATAAATATTTGTCAAGTATGTAAAACAAACACTATCTCATATGTTAGAAAATATAAAGATGGACAAAGAAAAAGAATATTTCTGTCTTTGGGGGCTTCTCTTTTACTAAATAGACAATAAACAAATAATAGTGATCTATTGCTACCAGTAGTGCTCCAAATATATTTAAGGATGAAATGAAAAGTAAAATCATTACAGTAAGAGACCTTGTCATTAATTCCTCTCAAAATACTTCTTGCTCCAAATAACTTCTCATGTCATTCTTGTCACTTTCTGAAGCAGTTCTGGAAGTGATGCATCATGACGATATATTCAAAAAATACAGTGAATGGTGCTGACGAGTTCCATACAACCAAAAGGCAGGCCTATAAAATTATTATGATGTGTCTTCCTCCACCTTAATCATGTGATCTGGCACCATGCGGCTTGTGGTTCTTTCCAAAGTCAAAATGACTATGAAAGGTAAATTTTGGAATCCAGGTCTTTAAGGCAGCCCCAACAGTGCAACTAAAGACTGCATGAACATGCCAAGAATCCTGGGATAATTGTCTTTGAAGTGAATGGAGTATTTTCATGAGGATTAAAAGCAATGTGTCTTTTATTGTAATATATTTTTAAATTTAAACATTCTGTATATTTTATGAGTACACCTTGTATATTAAATTTTTTTGAAGGCTTTAAACAAAGTGTAGTTAGTTATCTGCAGTTTGTCTGCACACTGATAAGGCACTCTTGCTTGGAATTTTCCATGCGGCAGTCGTCAGTGAGCGGTGTCCACTCCAAACATCTGAAATTCAACTGGGCTGGATCT